>JASDQU010506278.1:39435-58278 GCA_032191745.1 Picea mariana | reverse complement strand
TAATGAAAATAAGAAAGGTTTTCCCGGTTGAGGGTTTCCGGTAAAAATCTTTGTGTACTCTGTGTATGAGCCATTGATTAATTTCTGTATTGCTTAAGAATCTATATGCATTTCTTTACTTCGCAGGTTTAAAACTTACAGGGATCACAGGTTATGGTATATTGAAGGCTAAGGGATAAAATAGAGGCAGAATTCAATGGGAAAATGACAGTGAATAATGGCTACTCTTTCCTACGATTCTCCTCTAACTCACCTTGTTTTGAGAGAACATTGTTTTGATGGCTTTTGAAAGGAAAGAAATGCAATTTTCCCTCCCCTTACTGTCTGTAGATGTCAAATTGAAGAATGAAAATATAGTGAAAGGAAAACTACTGCAATGGTATTTGAATACCTGAAAAATAACACTCCAATCCAAATAGTAGAGAGAACAGGGAAAATGTAACAAGGATTCAACAACGCTTTTTTGGTAGCGCAACACACACACAAGGAATAAGTGTTTGCAAGATCACTCGAGACTCAAGAGAAATATGAAATGGTGTCTTGATAACTGAAAAATAGGTGACAATGGCTACAAGTATGTGGGAGGGAAAATATGAATGGAGAGGAATGAAGGAGGGAGCGATTTGCAGAAACGGTCACTACCAAAACTCAGGCAACAACTATTACACGAATTCACTATGCAATGGAGTGGGCTCATAGAATTCCTGGAGGAGTAATGACAACTTAAGGATTTGCAATTGGTTAGGAGATCACCACAACCACCTCAGCCTCCAAATCCACCTCAGTAGCTAATCCCGTAGCGTTGTCTGCAACTGGTCTAAACTAGCAGTTTCAGTAGCGTCGAGTTTGAGAACATTCAAATCTTTGAAACCATTAGCAAACTCATTAAAACCAAATATTTGAATACATATTTTAATGAACCATGGTGTTGAAAACAAGGAAGAACATGACCTTAGTGAAATGATGACAAGTCATGTCAAGGAATAAAGGACAAGGACTGCACTATGGAAACTCCTAGTGAGTTGGCAATGCTATTTTTCAAAAGGATGATTTGACCACCTATAATCAAACATAGGGACAACATGAATAGGATGAAAGGTATGAGTGAAAAGAGTGACATGTCAAGTCATGAAGATTGTTGGATAGGTTATGCTTGGTGTCAAGTCATGAAGATTGTTGGATAGGTTATGCTTGGTGTCAAGTCATGAAGGTCATGGGATGAGTCAAAACCATAATCCATGAAATGAACCTAGGCTTAAAATCTATATGAGGGAAAAAAATGAGCCAAAAAATAAAGTCTTTATTTGTTCAAGCTAACCTAAGAAAATCACACAAAGGAAAATTAAGCAAAATTGAATTCTAAAGGATATAAAAAAAGATAAACCTAAGGGATAAAAGACCCAAGGAAACTTAGTGTGATAACATTGGCTCCAAAAGGGATGACATGCTCCCTATGAATTGCCAAAAACAAGAAGTTGCAGTGCCTTATCCTATGGATATGGGGTCAATTATTCAATCAAAAAAATATATATATATATATTTACAATGACATGGAAAGCCACTCATGGCTTAAGAAAAATAATTTTTTGAGAAAGTGCCCATTGACAGGGCCACCAAAAACTTCGGAATCCTCCAAATTTTGCAACTTATAAGTGTTATTTGAAAATACCTCATAAATTTTCAAGGGACCAATCCACAAGGCCTCAAATTTACCGTGTTTGCCTTTTTATTACTTGGGTGCATCCCACTTGAGAACTAAATCTCCCAGATGGAAATCTTCTTTTCTTACCTTATTGTCAAAGGCTTGTTTTATCTTTTGTTGATGGTCCTATGCTTTTTAGAGTAGCTGCTCCCTATTCTGTTGCACTTCTACCAGCTGTTGTACTCTTTTGATCATATCATCAGGTTCTCCTTGGTAGTCTTGGAAGAATTTTTCCACAGGAAAGGAAATTTGAGAAGGAAATATAGCCTCAACTCCATACACAAGATAAAAAGGAGAGACACCAAGAGATCTCTTTGTTGTCACTCTATCAGCCCACAAAGCAAATTTAAGCTTTGAATCCCATGATTTCTTGTTTTCTTCTAACAGTATTTTGATGATCTTTATAAGGCTCTTGTTAGAGGACTCTGTTAGTCCATTCCCTTGGGGGTAGTAAGGAGTAGAATGAACCAATTTAATCCCATACTATTCACAAAACTTGATCAATGGTTCAGCCTTGAAAGAAGCAACATTATCAGTAAAACTTTTATTCGGACAACCAAATATCGCCATAATATCTTCAAGAAAACCAATGATTACCTTGTGGGAGGCAGTCCTTGTAGGGATGGCTTATATCCACTTAGTAAAGTAATCAGTGGCAGTCAAGATCCAACTATGTTGACCACTTGAAGCAGGATGAATTTCCCTAATAACATCTAGGTCCCACTGCTGAAAAGGTCCTGAAGCTACCACGAGCTTCAATGGAAAAGACTTGAGTTGTTGCTTTCCAGAAAAATTTTGGCACTTGACAGAAGATCTAATATTTGCAAAAACGTCACTAAAAAGGATAGTCAAAAAATACCCAGCTCTGAGAATGTTATAGGCTATGGTTATCCAGAAGTGACAACCTCCAGATAAATTGTCATGAAAATCAGACATAATCTCTTGGGCCTCTTGTGGATCTAGACATCTCAAAAGCACTCCTAAAGGATCTTTCCAATACAAAACTTGGTCAATAAGACAATATTTGGTTGATTTGAGCTTCAAATCTCTTACCTTGATCTTCTCCAAGCCATCAGGAGGTTGCAACTTCTGTAGAAAATAAATAATGTCCTTGTACCAAGTGCATTCTGCCAATGGAGGGATGACTTGAGAAGCTTTATCTAACAACATAGATTTCTCATTTTTTGAGTGAATGTTGATGAAATTAACCCCCAGATCTTTGCAATTTGATTCATCCAGAAACCTAGCTAAACCTTGGCCTTTAACCAATTTGGTGGGATTTATTTCAAGATCAAATTCAAGAATTTTAGCGATCCATTTTCTCCTCCTTCCATCTATGTCAGGTTGAATAAGTATCTCTTTCACCGAGGCTGAAGGGACATATGAAACTACTTTTGAATGGAGCACATATAATCTGAAAGACTTGAGGGCTTTGACTAAATCATAGGCCTGCTTTTCCATGATGTCATATTTTATTTTAGCATCCCTCAATGCCGTGCTGAAAAAGGTAATAGGCTTTTCTAACCCTTCCGCATTTTTTTGCAATAAGACAACAACTACTGTATCAAATGAAGAAACATAAAATATCAAAAAATACTTGGAGTAGTCAAGGCTGATGAACACAAGTGCTTTAGTCAAGGCCTTTTTGATTTGATCAAAATAATTTTGAGACTCAGTAGTCCATTTTATTTCCTTTCCTTTCCTCAACATGGTTGAAATATACTTTACCAATTCAGCAAAATTTGAAGCAAACCTTCTCAAAAAAATTATTTTCCCCAAGAAATATTGAACTTCTTTCTTGGATCTAGGGAGTGAAAAGGTCTATATAGCTTATACTCTACTTGAATCAATCCTTATCCTTTCAACTGATACAATGTGCCCCAATAATTTCCCCTCCTTCATGACAAACAATGACTTTTTAGGATTTAGAGAGAGATCAAATTTTCTGCACTTCAAGAAGACATTTTTCAAATGATGATATTGTTCTTTATCATATTGTGAGAACATTGTTATGCCATCCAAATAAATGACTACAAACTTTCCCTTCTCCCCATTAAAGGAAATGTCCATATCTCGGTGAAAGGTCACTCCTACATTCATTAATCCAAAGGGAATTTTAGCATACATGAATGCACCCCAAGGAGTAGTGAAGGATGTCTTCTCTATATCTTTAGGAAATACAAATATCTGATTGTAGCCAGAAGAGCCATCAATCATAGACATCCTAGATGCACCAGTCACCCTCTGTAATATGTGCTCCATCTTTGGCAAGGGGTAATTATCTTTCTTAGAGCTTCTATTCAAATTTATGAAATCGACACAAAGTCTGATTTCTCCATTCTTATTTCTCATTGGGACCAAGTTGGCGACCCATTCAAGATATCTCAAAGGAATGATAATATTTGTGTCCAAAAGATTTTTTAACTCTTTTTCCATAATAGGCAACAACATAGGATTTATTTGTCTCACTTCTACCTAAATGGCTTGGTCTCTTCTTTCAAAGGGATCCTATGTTCAATGATGCATGTGTCGTATGTTCTCAGATCTTCATATGTCCAGGAAAACTCATCAGAAATATATTTTAACAGCTCAACATATTCATCCCTTTGTTCCTTTGACAAGATACTAGACAACTTGACATATTTTGGATCCTTATCTATACCCACATTGCATTCAGTCACATCAGCATAATCATTTGAAACTTTAACCTTTACAGCCATATCATTTATGACGAATAATCTTTCCAAAGGAACTAGTCCTTTTGGAATATGGTTACTAGGAAACTGAACAATATGATGATTAGAAAATTTATTTAGAAAAACATCAGAATGAGGGTTATTTTTAGAATCATGATCTTGATCAATATATAATGCAGAAAACTCATCAAAAGTCTCAAGAACTATTTTGATCTCAAGATCATCCTCAAAGACCTTCCAATTTTTTACATTGTCAGGTATAGAGGGCATATACTTCACTTCTACATCATACTTGAGTTTAGGTGGAAAAAGGACTCTGAAATTACTTGTTGAAACAACCAAAGAATCAACCATGGTGTTCTCCTCTCTTGGAATAAATGAGATATTGAAAGCTAAGAAGAAGCTTTCAAAAAGATCCCAAACTTCATTTCTATAAGTCCTTATCCTAGGGTGCTTAGCTTGATATATATTTTTGATTTGATGGAAAATTAATTTAGCATGCCCAAACACTGATAGCTCTTCAATCCCCATGTATTTTGCATCCCTCAAACCCAAAATAAGAGCTTCATACTCTGCCACATTATTGGTAGTTTCAAATTCCAGCTTGAAGGACAAAGATATTGTCTCTTGAGTAGGTGAAACAAAGACTACTCCAACACCAGAATCTTCCTTAGAAGAGGCTCCATCGAAAAACATCTTCCAAAAAAAGGTAGTTGGAGGAGAATCTTCACAAACAATAATGGATTGTTTTCTTATTTCAAGAGGAGGTTCAAGAGCATCAACGAGCTGCAATATATTAGATCCCAAATCAGTATCAAGTGAAAAAATAGGATCATTGGTGGGGTATTATTAATCGCTGATGATGTAGGCCAACTGAGATTCCCTATAAATCCTTATGTGCTCCCCTCCAAACACATGAATGGTGGCATATGTAAGGTCCATATACAAAGTTTCCCCCTAGTATTTTTATCCAAGATATTGACAAGAGCATATCAAACGTAGGGGGGATATCATCCACCACAATATCCATGACTACACTTTTCATGGGAAATTGAAGCAAGGTCACAACCAGATATTTGATGACCCCAAGACACTTCACTTTCCTAGAGTCAAAAGAATATAAGTCATGGTAAGTTTTTGTAATTTCTAATCCAACTTCATCCATGACTTTTTTTGGCATGAGATTGTGAGATGCCCTTGAGTCCATCAAGCAGTTATGCAGCAACTTATCATGAATGTTTAGTGATGTATAGAAGGGAGGGGATGAATCATTTCTATATTCTATCAAAGGTCCTAAGATGATTGTTGGATTTTCATCTTGAAGGTTAACTGAATCAGTAGAATTGGAGGAGGGTTAGGGCTTCAACAGTTTGGAAAGATAGTTTTTAAATTCTTCATTTTTTATCAGTTCCAAAAAAGGTAGAGGGATTTTGATTTTTTGAATCTCACTTTCAAAGCTGAAGGAATATGGAGATTTCATAATCTCCTTGACTTCTAGGGTAGGTTTCTTGACCAAATCTTGAGGACTTTATGCATTTTTTCATTTTCTTCCAACTGCCACAGTCTTCGTAGAATTTTCTGTTTTAGTGGGATGATCATAAGTATCAGTCTTTTATTATTTATTTTTGGATCTCAGATTATATTTATTAGGATTTTGTTTTTCCTTCTCTCCCTTACTCAATTAATTTATTTGATTATCCATTAGGGATTCCTCATATGTAGAGTGGGTCAAGTGAGGGGATGAAGAGGTGTCACCTAGGAAATGGATTTCAGGATCGATTTCTTCATCCTCTCCTTCTTCATCAACAACAAGGTTGTTTTGTAGAGGATTTTGAACGTTTTGATTATCCATATCTTTGTTTCTTGGATCTCTTGGAAGGATCTATGGAGAATTATTTGGTCTTCTGAAGCTACCTTTGTTATTAGCATTCTGTGTATTTCTAGGGGTCTGTTTTCCTTCAAGTTTAAGCTTCTCCATCTTGACAGAAAGTGATTTTACTAATTTGGTAAGTTCATCAACTTGAGGATGGACAATAGAGGAATCAGAGGTTGAGGCTTCAACTATATTTTTTCTCTTGTACCTATTAGATTTTCCCCTAATTTTTTCATATGCCACTATGCTAGATTCTACCTCCAAGGTTGAATCTTGCATATGAGCTAAGGAAGAAGATCTTCTTTCTCTTAGTAGAAGGAAAAAATCAGGGTCAAAATCACTGGCATAGGTGATCTTGGAAGAAGTTTTTGTAGGTTTTATCTGAGGAGGGATCTTATTGTACATTTTCTTAAATCTTTTAGAGAAGTTAGAGACAGATTCTCCCTCTTTCCTCTTTAGGGATCCAAATTCTATGATATAATACAAAAAATCCTTTTTATCCCCCCATTGTCTCAAGAAAGCATCATCTAAAGCTTCAATCCCAGCAATGGATCTAGGAGTCAAACCCCTAAACCATTTCCTAGCCTCACCATCAAGGATCTAGACAAAGACTCTCATCGACACATCCTCATTATCAATGTTTAGATTGTTTGCATAACTATAGAAGGCAACAAGGTGTTCTTCAACAATTATGTCTTCTTCTCCTGTTAATTTGGGCATGTATTTTAGGTAATCTCCAGCAGGGAGAGAAGTCATAAGATGAGGTAAGATAAGAGGGGCATACCTAGCAGCCACTATGGCATCCATCCTATTTCTAGGAGCATTAGCACCTGCCATTGGATTTTGAACTGTAGGAGAACAAGGAAGAGAAGGATATTTGACTGTGTGCATCTTAGGAGAAAAAGGAATGTAGGAAGGAGGGATTTCAGTTTTCATAGAAGAAGGCTGAGTCTTGGAAGAATATGGTATAGGTTGCAAGGGATATGAGGTTTCCTCTTCTTTGGTTACATAAATTTTGATAGGAGGAGGAGTAGTAAAAACCAAGGTAGGAAAGTCTTCAAGACTCTCAAGTCTGAACCACTTCACAATATCAGGAGAGGAAAGGATTTCAAAATTTTGTTCTTTCAATTCAACGTCAAAAGAGGAGTATTCAACAGGAAAATTTTCAAAATCCAAATTCTTAGAAACTTCAGCAGAAGGTAATGGAGGAATACTTGATATAACAATTGGTGTATTAATAAAAGAATTAGGAAACTGACCAGAAGTACCTGATACAACAACAGGAAAACTTTCTTGAGAAGATTTTCCCTTCTTGATTATCTTCTCTGTGTCATCTTCAGGTGTAACCAGAGGTAGTTGTGGAGTTGACCTCATGTGTATTCCTTTAGGAGCCATAGCTGAAACAATGGAGTCACCAGGTGCAAGCTGCAATATTCAATGTACTAAATTCTAATTCACCTTCAGAATCAATAAGATTTGTCGTTCAATCCCAGGGAAATGTATTCAATCCATTCCCAAGAATGTTAGCACTAGGAATCACCCTCATATTGCAGAGAGGATAAGCCCAGTACCCATCATATTATGTGTAAATGTAAATGAGTGTTTAAAAGGTCAAATGGACAAGACTCAGGATAATAATGTTTTAACTCAAAAATCTGGGCTAGCATGCACAAGAAATTGAGGTCTTGATCAACTTCAGTCAGTGAATGGGAGTAAAAGTGAATAGAAGGAAGACTTTGGTGAGGGAAGTGTAGAGGTTTTCTATTAACATCAGGTATTCAAGCAACCTAAAAAGGAAAAACTCAAACACAATATCTTCTTGAATTCAAATTTTAAAGAACACTGAAGAACATCATAACAGTACTATAATCAAACATTCATCATAATACAACTATAAATATCTCATGTGAATCATTCAATCATGAAAACTTGAGTATAAGAGGCAACAACATGGAATAAGATAAAGTGACTTATATTAAAAAAAAAATCTCAAGTCAAGTACATAACTAGAGAATGAGTCTGATTAATCAAAATATTACGATAAGGGATCCCAGCTCAACCATTTGAACCCTCTAAATCATTTGGAATATATATTTATAACAAAAAAAGGGAAGGATAGAGGTGCGATCTGGCCTTCCTCCCATAGGATTCTCAAAATCAGTTATTCAATCTAACACCTATATTAACAGCTATGCTATAAAAAAGGAAACATGTTGGTGACCAATCCAACAAACTTTAACTGACAATGTCTTCATTGATGTGCATCACTTTCCATGCCAAGTGTCTTGCAGAGGTTGTATGTTGTCATCATGTTTCCACCTATGATCTTATCTCTTTTCCACATCATCAGCCACCAAAAAGAGTGATAAACTCGAACCCCTTGATTCCAGGTGGCAGTTGGTAGCACCATTTAGTAGCTCGCTAGGTAGCGAGTTTCTGTAGCACCCTTGCATAATTCTTCCACATTTCGTAGCCCAGATCAAAAATAGGTGTTATAACCCTAAATTGCTCCATACAAGCATACTTGGAATTTGGCCCTCTTACTTGCTATTTTTTCCAAGCCATCACTGAGAAGATCATCTTAAAAACACTATTTTTGAAGATGTATGTGCCTTGAACCACTACTTGCCTTGAACCACTAATGCCCATGTATGCTCAGAGGGTGTTTCCGTGTTTGAGTTTCACTTGCACCGGTAAGTTGCTCTAGTGTTGGTTGGCGTAACTATTCTTTCAACTAGTTAGTGGTTTTCTTGCTTTGTCTCATAGGAACTTTTATAGTGTGGGCTTGGTCTTCAATGATAGAAAAGGACTTACTGTGTCATTGATATTCTCACACAGTGGAAGATCAAGATCCCCGTCGGTCGTGAAGGCTTCAGGGCCTGTCGCCGGCTACATTAGATCCACCACCGCCACTGTTACGATGAAGACTTGACCAACAAGGATCGTTTGAGGTGACCATGCCATAGGAAACTGTGCCCGAGCCAGCTCCGAGAGGAGAACACTCATATCCGGAGGAACCGACTATTTCTAACATTGGAGCTGAAGCTCTCAGTCCGTATAACCCTCCGATCACTAACTTGTCAGTGCCACTTTTGATACATCTTGCCCCTCCTAGGTTAACACATCACAAGCGTCAGATAGTCCTACAAGCAGCGATGGAAGCAAATGTTGCTACTTCATTAGGGAGTCATTGTACTCCCTCTACGACTGCCACCACTGGGGGCATTCTACCTCCTAACTCACCTTTGTTGGTCTAGACTACTATGGTCTTGACTGCCTCTACTTCGGGCAATGGTCTGATTCCGTCTATTGTGATAATCACTACACTGTTCACACAGAGTGCAATGGGTCCTCCGTTTTCATATGAGATGTCTGGCTTTGATATGAATTTTGTCCTCACCTACTTCACCCTATAGACCATGGGTCTAGGGGTAGGGAGCTCAAACTCTCCTCTGCAAGGTTCCATGGGGGGAACCTCATCCCCCTATAATGATTTCCCTTATGACGAAGGTCATATACCTCCTTCAGCCCCCTCGTGTGGCTATGCTCCCCAACAACCCGTCGGGCCAAACATAAACTACAACTTGTTCGGAGCAGGTATTTTAGGGCCTTCTTCCTACACTACGTTGGTGGGTTTAATGCCATTCTCTTTGTTTGGCATTTTTGGAAACAATGCTTTCTCATCGGCCGTCATCCTGGCTGGGGGAAACCTTGGTTTTGGACCACAAAATCCTGTGCATGGTACTATTCCTACATTAGGGGAAAACATAGGAGTTTTATCGTCACAAGGACTCTGGAATCTGTGGCAGGGAGCAGTTCCCTCATCAGGTATGCTGATCGGGGGAAACCCCTTCCATGGTCAATGGAACCTTGGGTAAGGCTTAGTACCTATGCATGTCGAATCGACAAGGGGCAACCCTTTCCAGAATCTTTGGAACACAACACATGGAGCAATCCCTACCCAACCCTCAACATCCACTTACGGGAATCAACTGATGAGTTCCTAAGAAATGCAGTATTCGTTCACTGGCCAAGGCCATGGTATTTACTAGAACCCCGGTTAGCAACCTATCTTTTCCTGGAAACCTAGTGCCAGTCAAATTCCAGGATCTTTTCTTCCTGTACATAGTCAACAACCCAAACTACCGTTTCTAGTGATGTTACATTTGCCAGACTTGTCAAGATTGTTGAATGATCCAATATGTCATGATCCACATTGGCCTCCCATGTCGATGAAGTTTCCCTCGAACATTCCTAAGTTCAAAGGTAAGCCTAATGAAGATCCAGGCGACCATGTGACAACGTTTCACCTTTGGTGCTCGTCAAACTCTCTGTGAGACGACTCCATTCAATTGCATTTATTTCAATGAACTCTTATCGGGAGTGACGCAAAATGGTACATCAAGCTTGACCGCTCTAGATACTCTTTCTTTAGTGAATTGGAAATGGTTTTTATCAACCATTTCCAACTACCTGTGAGATATGACACCGACACCGAATTGTTGGCCAACTTTGAGGAGACGAAGGCCGATCATATCTCGGATCACATCTGAGAATGACGATGTCGGAATACTTTGATAAAAGTATCAATCCCTCTAGATTACCTACTGGAGTGGTTCCTTAAGTCTTTGGTACCTCAACTATCCAAGGATGTTGCAACGTTGGGAGTGTTTTCTGAGGAAGAGGTGATAATGAAAGCTCAACAGCTTGAACTGAAATACTCTCAGTATGTTTTACTCTATGAAGTTTTTCTACATGTGCCATGATATATCCTTGACAAGGCCAGACATAATTCTGGAACACATGCTGATGGTATCATTGGTTCAACACAAGAAAAGCCCACTGATTAGTTGTTGAATCAATTGCAACAATTGTAGATACAATAGATAGTAGCCAACCAAACCTCTAGTTTGGATTCTCCACCTACTCAAATGTCAGATGTACACAGTGTGCATTCGACAAACCCAAAGGCCAACCAGTAGCCTGATGGAAAGAAAAAACATTGAAACAAGAAGGTTAAGGGGGATAAGAAATCCACCAACAATGCTGGCGGAGGAAACAAAAAGAAAAGGAAGTCGAAGTATCCGTGTAACCTTTGCACAAAGGACAATTCAACTCACCTGTGCCCTCGACTTGTGAAGGTCCATAATTTATGGGTGCAACAACAACTGGTTGTGTTAACAAACCCATTTCCTCATGGGAAAAATTTGACTCAAGCCTCTTCAAGAATGGATGCGGGCAGTCACAAACCCCCTCGATCTTCTGGTAATCCCTCAGTCGTGAAAATTTATATGATGAAAGGTGATGCTTACATAAAAAATAGGGCACACGATTACAAAATGCCAGAAACTGCTGAAAAGGGTAAGGAAGCCGTAAACTCATCGATTCCTCTCTAGATTGAGAAGACGATGGATGAAAAAATGAAATGCATCCCAAAAGGGGAGTTCAAGAAAGATTCTCATAATCCAAACTCGAGGGCCACCTAGAATGACTCTGTGGTGGAAGATTTGTCACAAACCCCTTGCGCGATGTCTACTTTGGAGGTCCTCCAGAGCTTCCCTTCACAGAGAAAGTCCCTGTTAGTTGCCTTAGGATCTGCTGAGACATGTAATCCTAGAATGATCATGCTTGATACGACCGACTTGAAACCTCGTTCCCCATACCACATTGTGTTTCAGATAGTAGTGGATCATCCCACGAAATATTTTACTTGGAACATTTTCCGCATGGTGCTTGATGAGGGCACCTCGACATGCATGATGTTGCTGGCGTGTTGGAAGGCCATTGGCCAACCCATTTTGTCTCTGTCACCTACTCTGTTTACTGCATTTGACAGTCGTTATTTTAGACCACATGGAATCATCCCTTCTTTCCCTATGCAATTAGGAGGGAAGACCGTGTGCGTCAAAGTTGAAGTGGTCAATGTGCCTCTTGACTACAACCTGTTGTTACGAAGGAGTTGGACCTATGCTATGCATGTAGTGGTTTCCATAGTTTTTTGGGTCTTGTTTTTTCCACACGAGGGTCGAATCGTAACCATTGATCAGTTGTCCTTCTCCCGACCTGACCCTTCATCGGGGGCATCCACGGTCCCGATGATTGATAACCCTCATCCTGACATCGTCAATGTGGGGGTTGTTTTGTGCCCACCTTTGATGGGTACTTTCAATTACCCGCCTCCTTCCAGTGATGTCAAGATGATATTGGTTTTCCCCGACCATCCTAAGGATAAAATATTTCAAGTGTCATCATTCTGTACGACTTACTTTAATGATCTGTGGATTATTCCTTCCCCATTGGATCTGATGGAAGGGATAAGGAATCCTGGCATGTCCATGCCCTTGTCCGTGACATAAATTGCATACGGTATTTTCCAACAAGCTTCAACTGACCCGGATCTGACTCCTGCACCAGAGTTAGATCCAACTCTCAAGCATATTTGGGTTTAAGGTTCCCCTGCCACTACTTATTCTTTAGAATTGGTCTTTCCCTATGATGAGGTGATTTTAGAGGAATTGACTGGTCCGGACAGAGCCTGGGATGATCTCCATCACAGATCTTATTTCCTCCCAGAGTTAAGAACAATAGAGGCAGAAGAATCCATGTTGACTATGACTGGAGATAGGTCTTGTCCTATTAATCCTCTGACTATGCACACAGTTTATACTGAGGGTAATATGGAAACCATCCCTAAAATGATATCTATTGACATCTCTAGAACCCCTGACGTTGTGGAAAATTCTTCGTCCGAGCGTACTGCTCCCCCGAGGAGATTCACATCTATACATATTTATTTAAGGAATTCCACGACGTTTTTTACTGGTCTTACGAAGAAATGCCAGGCATTGATCCAAGAATCATCGAACATGAAATAACGACTTATCTTGATGCCAAGCCAGTCTGACAAAAGATTCATCTAGTTAATCCTTAGAAAGAAGCAGCTATTAAAGTTGAAGTAGAGAAATTGCTCAAAGTCGGTTTTATCTACCCCATTTAGTTGACTCAATGGGTGTCAAATCCCATTCCAGTCAACAAAAGGAGGGCAACGATTTGCGTATGTATGGACTTTCGCGATTTGAACAAGGCTTGTCCAAAGGATAATTTTCCCACCCCATTCATTAACCATATTGTCGATGAATTCCCAGGCTATCAGGTCTTTTCTTTCATGGATGGTTTTTCGAGATATAATCAGATACATACTAAGCCCAAAGACCATCATAAAACACTTTTTATCTGTCCATGGGGTACATCGGAAGATTCCTTTTGGCCTCAAAAATGTTGGAGCCACTTTTTAGTGGGCCATGTCTTTTGCTTTCCATGACCTAAGACACATAGTCGAGGCTTATCTCGATGATTTAGCATCACGGTCTCGTAAGAGATCTAATCATCCCGTGCACCTCCGAATGATGTTTGAGAGATGTCACTACTATCAGATTCGCTTGAATCCAAACAAGTGAAGTTTTTGCGTGACGTCGTGTCAACTTCTAGGTTTCATAGTTTTGACAATAGGGATAATGGTCGATCCTCTAAAGGTGGAGATGATATTTCAATTGCATCCCCCGTGCATAGTCCCTCTGCTTCAAATCTTACAGGGTAAAGAAAATTTTCTTCGACGTTTTATCACAAACTATGTCGAGATCACTAAAGGGTTCATGTGTTTACTGAAGAAGGGAGTCCCTTTCCATTGGGACAAAGCCGCTTAGTGCTCTTTCGAAGCGTTGAAACGCGCCCTCATGTTTTCCCCTCTACTCCGACTTCCCAATTATAATAAAGATTTCTTATTTTATTTGGTCACCGTAGAGTTGACCATCGGTATGGTCTTGGTTTAAGAGGACGATCTGCTTGAAGAGCATGTGATTTATTACTTGAGACGAGGCTTGGTTAGACCAGAACTCAACTATTCCCATGTTGAGAAGCTTGTGTTAGCAGCAATACATGCTATCTAGTGGTTCCGTCATTATATTGTACTTTGTAAGACCATCATTGTTGTCATTGTGAATCCATTTCAGTATGTGTTGACACGACGTGTCATCGGTGAAAAAATTAGTAGATGGATCGTTATCCTCTAGGAATTTGACTTGGATTTTGTTTCCGCGAAATCGAAAAAGCCACTAGTCTTTGCAGAACTTATCTCAGAATGATCCGAATTTTAAGGGGGTATATGGTCTAAATTCATATACAAAAGTCATAAATTTATAAAGCTAATAGATTGTCAATGTGGATCAAGGAGATGTCTACCTCCTCATTAATTAATTGGGCTAACATGTTTCCCATAAGGGTCAAAGAGAGTCCCACCTCTCCATTATTGTATTGAGTTTTATTTTCCACTACTTAGTTAGTTGGGTAGTTAGATCTATTATTATAATAATATATACGCATTTAATGATCTCTTTCCATTATTGGATTGGATTTTATTTTTAACTACTTAGTTAGTTGGGTAGTTAGATCTATTATACTAATAATAGAGACTCATTTGATGAGATTTTTTTTACTTTGTCCAATGGACCATTTTGTAATGCTATATAAAGGACTAGCAAGTCTTCTCATAATATCAAGTTACTCATTTTGACTTCTCTCATATTTGCTATTGTTCATTGTGAGATTCATTAGCTCTGAGCGATTTACTAGTAGTTAGTTTTAGAGTTGAGGCTCTTCTTTGAGCCTCACCTCCCAAGTACTTCATTTACATGTTGTTTTTTCCCATGCTTCCTTTTATGCAAGATTGACATTTCTAAGCTCCTCCTCTCCCGACATTCAATCCATCCAGATCTCAGCCATTGAGATCCGAATCAGTGGTATAAGAGCAGGTTCGCTCTCCATTGGGACAAGGGTTTGAAGCATGTTGCAGGGTCAAACATTTGTAGAAATCACCAACCTCCTTTTGGTACTATCATAATCCATTTGTTGGGCCATACACTGCAAGCATCACAATTGGTCCACATGCACTACAGGGTATTTTGTTTTGACCCTCAGATATTTGTTTACCATTACATGGAGAACCATACATGGATTCACTACATCGATACATGGATTCACTACATCTATGCATGGATCCACTACATCCATTGGTATGCAACATTTTCAACAAATTTTCAGGGTGTTCATGCTTCCCTCAGAGGTTCCACAACCTCTACAACAACTCATGCCGCTCTACAAACCCTTGGCATGCTTTGTGTCCCTCTACACTCAACCAACTTCAAAGAGTTGTTTCGACCTCTACATATCATTACAAAGCTTCTTCCATATCTCATTGGAAATATATCTTCAATATCTCAAATGGGTATTTCACAGAATCTGATTTGGCTTTCTGGTTTGAGATATATCATCGATTGAATTTCAACATGTATTTGATCCAAGGAGGTCGCGCATACAACCACATTCAACAGTATTTTTATCCCTTATAAAGAAACCACATAAGGATTTTAACATAGTTCTACAAATATCTCTTCAATATCTCAAATGGGTATTTCACGGAATCGCATTTGGATTCCTGGTTTGAGAGATATCATTGATTTAATATCATCATGTATTTGACCCAAGGAGACCATGCGTACCACCATATTCAAAGGTATTTTCATCCCTACTCAAGAAACTACAAAAGAAATTCCAAATATGGATGGAAATATATTTTCAGTATCTTAAATGGGTCTTTGATGGAATTGGATTTCATTACCTGTAGTAGAAGTTATGAATAGATTTGCAGAAGGATGCTCACAACCCCCAAAGTCACGATTTTCCCATATTATTTTTTTTAATTTTGGGATTTTTTTTACCCATGTATAATGCTATTGATAATTAGGTTATGGGTCAACCACACAAAACCCTTCTCTTCATTGGGTATTTTCACATTGTAATCATAATGGTGTGATAATGAAGTTTCTCTTTTTAGCACGGGTGAAATGACGGGGACCATCATTTTATAAGGGGGGAGGAATGATATGAATTTTAAGGGGGTATATGGTCTAAATTCAAATAAAAAAGTCATAAAGATATAAAGCTAATAGATTGTCAATGTGGATCAAGGAGATGTTCACCTCCTCATTAATTAATTGGGCTAACATGTTGCCCATAAGGGTAAAAGAGAGTCTCACCTTTCCATTATTGTATTGGGTTTTATTTTCCACTACTTAGTTAGTTGGGTAGTTAGATCTATTATTATAATAATAGAAACCCATTTAATGATCTCTTTCCATTATTGGATTGGATTTTCTTTTTCACTACTTAGTTATTTGGGTAGTTAGATATATTATACTAATAATAGAGACTCATTTGATGAACTCTTTTTGACTTTGTCCAATGGACCATTTTGTAATTCTATATAAAGTCCTAGAAATTCTTCTCATAATATCAAGTTACTCATTTTGACTTCTCTCATATTTTCTATTGTTCATTGTGAGATTCATTACCTCTGAGTGATTTACTAGTAGTTAGTTTTAGAGGTGAGGCTCTTCTTTGAGCTTCACCTCCCAAGTACTTCATTTACATGTTGTTTTTGTCCATGCTTATTTTTATTCAAGATTTACATTTATAAGCTCGTCCTCTCTCGACATTCAATCCATCCAGATCTCTTCCCCCAAAATCAAGGTCATGAATCTTCTGGTCGAATCAGGTGATGTCATGCTCGAGGAATCACCGATTAAAGGAGATATTTTTTTGATTTCATATTCAGACCCATAGTATGCAGATATACTAGCCTATCTCCAAACTTTGAAGTGCCCCACCTCTGCTTCTCATGATGAGCGTCGACATATATGCCATCAGGAAAAAAATTGTCTCATACTCGATAACACTTTGTATCGTCAAGGTGTAGATTGCATACTTCGTCGGTGCCTCATTCACGAAGAAGCGTAAATCGTTCTTAACGACTGCCACACTGGATCATGTGGTGGTCATTTTTCTGGGTTGGAAATAGCCCAAAATATTCTACGAGCCGGCTACTTTTGGCTGACATTAATCAAGGATTGCGTTGAATCGGTCAATAAGTGCCACCCGTTTCAGATCTTCTCTCAGAAGATGAGGGCACACCCTACTCCTATGTTTCCCATCATTACTATTGGTCCCTTCACCAAGTGGGGGATTGATTTCACTACATTCCACCCGGTTTCAGCCAGGGGGCATCGTTATATCATCGTAGCGGTAGACTACTTCAAAAAGTGGGTCAAGGATATGCCAACATTCAATAACTATGGCGAGACAACAATTCTCTTTATTTTCATTCAAATAATAGGAAGGTTCGACATCCCGAAGGAGATTGTCACTGACCATGGTAGTCACTTTCAAAACAAAATGATGTCTGAGTTAATGCCAAATTTTGGGTTGAGACAAGAGAATTCATCACCCTACTACCCACATGTGAATGGTCAGGTGGAAGCTATGAATAAGTCTCTCAAAACTATTCTGCAACGAACGATCAATTCTGCCAAGTCAAACTGGCATTTGATGTTGTACTCGACATTATGGGCCTATCGAACATCTATAAATACTGCCACCATTTTCTCACCTTTCCAACTCATTTATGGGTTGGAAGCAGTCTTGCCAATAGAGTGCCAGATACCATCTCTAAAGTTGGAAGTGCAATTATTGCCATACACTTCACCGCTTGAGGAACACTTATTATATATCGAGCAGCTTGATGAGAAATGTCATGATGAAGCCTTGGCTAATGAGGTTCACAGGCAACGAGTCAAGTGTTAGTATGATCGGTCTATTCGTCCTCGAATTTTCTCTGAAGGCGACCTTCTCCTAGTCTACGACCAAGATAAGGATCCCCTGGGGGCAGGCAAGTTCAAACCCAAGTGGTTCGAACCTTTCATTGTGAAGGAGGTACTAAAGAAGGCCGCATATCGTCTGGTTGAATTTGAGGGAAACACTTTGGCGGAGTCTAGAAATGGGCTCTACCTCAAGAAGTATTACTCATAGGTAGGTCGCCTTGGGTGACTTCTTGTACATATGTATTGTTTTTATATAGTTATTTTTTTTCTTTTTGTTTTATGGACGTGTCGTTATTTATGTCATGCTTTTCACTATGGAAGATGTCAAGTGAATCAGAGGTGTTCATTAGGTTCGTAGATAGCGCTAGCCGACACACTCGGAGGCTTGCTTCCACAACTTGGGTGATCTTCACACCTTAGGGCCAGTTGCTATCTACTAGAGGTATCTGTTTAGGTGACGCCACAAACAATGTCATCGAGTACAGCCCAATGATACAGTTGTTTTGTGATGGCTTGTCACATGGTATCTCTCACCTATAGGTCTATTTAGATTCACAAATGGTTGTTTCCCAGTTAAATGGGGTTTACCGCATCTATGATCCTACTTTACACCGATGATTACTTAGGGTACGTCTCTTAGCACGTTTCTTCGATTACATTACGTATATCCACGTTCCTAGGAGAACAAATCAAATGATAGATACTCTAGCTAATCAAGTATTATATTGGCATATTGCACACACATAAAAAGAAGCACACACATACACATTTACATACATTTGTAAAAAATGTTATCCATAAGACATGAAAGATGTAAATACGCATATATATATATATATATATATATATATATATATATAT
>JASDQU010506278.1:16360-38561 GCA_032191745.1 Picea mariana | reverse complement strand
GAAAGTTTTGTTACTTCACCCACGATACTCTGTAACCTATCTCTTCATGTAGTCAAGCATGGTCGTGCTCCAGTCGAACACTCGTGCATTTAATCACTGCACCACATAATACATGTGCACCCAGGATGCTTGATGTAAGGCCGCGGATCTAGTGATCTGCCCAATGAGTAAAACTATCACTTTCATTCAAGGATGATTTTAGGGGCTAAAATTTGGTCATGGGCTAATTTTCCATGTTTTTTCCCAAAAATAGTTTCTCTATTCTAAAAATGATTCACCCAAATTCTATAGGATAAAATTATTTTAACTTAAAAATCGCCAAAATTTTATACAAACTATACAAAATCCTTATAAATTTGAACATTTTTACAAAAATGGTGCCAAACATTTATAGTTGGTATATGAAGGATTAGTAAGATTCGCCAAGATGTCAACATTTTAAAATAAATTTCCATCCTTAAAATCACCCATTCTTTTATTGATAGGTTGGTGATCTTGTGTATTGGCACCTGAGAACCTACTTTCTCAGTGTCGGCCTTGCAATGTAGTCTGATCATCTCAGCGATGTTATGAGGCTCGAGGGGAAAATAATGAAATTTGATTTGTTCCCCTCTCCTCGAGAGGTCAGTCAGAAAGTAAATGTCTTCAGTCATTGGAGTCAACGACTACCCCTCGATCATAAACACCTCACCGTCCGGGTGCCAATAGTCTACCAAGGCATTCAACAACCTGGGTTGTTCCCTCATGAGTTGACATCGAAAGAACTTCCATAACCTGCATTTTTTCAATGCGGCGACAACAATAGGGTCCTCTTCGACCAAAATATCAATGTCTTCATGCTCCCTCTCTCTCCAGTGGACATACATCCCGTCAAATGACAAGTTCAAAGGGATAGTTAACTCTTGTTTTTCATTTTTTTCCATGTTATTGAGGGTGTACATGGGTTGTATTGGACATAGTCGCGTATGCACGCGGAAAGATTGTTTTCTTCCCATAGGCATATGTGGGTTGTCCTTGGACATCGTGCGTACACATAGGGCTGCCCTTTTTTAGGAGGGTGTGCCCCCCAAAAAGCTAAAATAAATGCATAAAGGAAGTATTGAAATTCAAGAGGGGTTGATTTGTACTTGGTCCGAGCGGAAATTCGTTTCGTCCTCTGAATCTCTTGGAATCAACTCTTTTAGCAAAGGGGTCTTTTTAGCTTTTCGGTTAATTCTCAATTTGCAATGGTGATAATGAGTTGTCAACTTCTATTTATAGACTTTTTTGGCCTTTTTTGCCACATTTTTTTAACTCTTTTGTCATTTTTTCTGGCTTGAAAATCATCTAGTATGGTTCTTGAGTTTCTCATTGGATGTTATGATACACTTCACTTTTGGTTTGGAATTTTTTTTGGAGATGGGTCACTTTTAAACATCGTTTGGTAAAAGTCGTTTTTTCCAACTTCTTGCATTTAAGCTTAGGATTCCACCTCCACTTTCTGCATCTTGTTGTCTTTTTCTCTTTTCCATAGGGTCAATCCCACCCAAATATGGTACAGAGCCATCATTGTTGATTTAGAAGTGCCGTGGTAAAATGGTAGAGACTACCTTTACATGGATTCCCTATGTAGATCCTGTTTGCATTTTGGCATCCATACCATCAATAATGACTTTAGGATTGGGAGTGCTTGTTAGTCCTGTCTTGATTACAATATTGAGCCTCATACGTCTGGTATGTCATCACTCTTGGCCTCACCCTCGGGACTCCCATAAGTCTTCTTTTAAGCCCTTTTCATACTCTTTAAACATGAAAATATTGTCGAGCGATCTTGTTGTCCTTCATGCTCACCAAACTAAAATTTGAAGGCATGTCTGTCTAGTGGTAGTTTACCCCTTTTTCAGTCTAGATGGTCAATTGTACGAACAAAGGTATACTCTAGGAACTTCGTTTTGCTAGAAGAGTATTCTCAGGTATAAGTTTAACCCTTTTTCAGGCTTGAGGGACTAAATTTATGAAAAAGGAACCTGCATGGAGTCCATAGTTAAGATCTTTTTAGACTCCCTAAAATTGAAAAGATCGTCAAGTGACCATGTTCCTTCACACTCGTTAAACTGGTCCAAAATAACATCCCCTACGGATTCCATAATTAATCTCTTTTCAGACTCCTTAAAATTGAAAAGATCATCGAGTGACCTTTCACACTCGTTAAATTGGTCCAGAAAAACATCTACTGGCGTGAGTTTATCCCTTTTTTCGGCTTGTATATTAGGGAGGAAAAAGGTACACCTCGGGATATTCATCTCTCCAAGAGAGTTCTCCTAAGTAAAGTTTATACTTTTTTGCGCTAAGGGGACTAAATCTAGAAAAAGGATGTGAGTCCATAGTTAAGTTTTTTTCAGACTCCTTAAAATTGAAAATATTGTCGAGTGATCTTGTATTTGTCACACTCATTAAAATGGTTTTGAATGGACATCTTTTCAGTGCTAGTTTACCCCTTTTTCGAATTGACTAGACTACCTTCAAAAAAGGTACCCCAATAGAGTCTTCTTTTACATTTTTCAGACTCTCTAAATGTGAAAAAACTATCGAGCTTACCTTCTTTGGGCTTGTGAAAAATACATTGAAGGGGGTTTCATTGTGTCTTATTAATCACATTTTCATCCCTGCATCATTGGCCTAATGTCGGCTCTATGTTTCTCTCAACTGAACCTTTGAAGCATGCCTTATACACAAGCCTTGTATCACTTTGCCTCTGTGTCTTGACACCTTGACCTATGGAGGAATTTTCCCTGAGTGTCCTTTCCATGCACATGTCTCCTTTCTATGAGAATTAGTATGTTCCTTCCACTTGGAACTAGTATGCTTGTGACACTTGTTCCTCCTTTGTAATGTAGAATTCTTTTATTATTTTTCAAGCTCTTTAACAATATTGAAAAAGACAAAAAAAATAAAAAATACCTTGAAAAGAGGACAGGAAATATATTTTATTTTTATGGCAACATAATGAGTCGCCCTTGGAAAAAGCACATCCTTCTGTTTGTTAATCAAGATTTTGGATTTAATATGACCTTAGGAAGTTGTTCTCGATACATAGATATGTGTCCTCATCTATTTGTTTATCCTTCCAAACAGATGGAGAGTTTGTGTTGCCTCCTGCATCGTAGACTTATGTCAATGTCACGCTTCCTGAGTCTGAATCAGGGATGATTTTAGCGGAAAAATTTCTCTCATGGGCTAATTTTCCATGTTTTTTCCCAAAAACATATTCACTTTTATAAAAATAATTCACCCAAATTCTAAAGTAAAAAAATATTTTACCTTAAAAATCACCAAAAATTTATATAAACTACATAAAATCCTTAGAAATTTGAATATTTTTACAAAAGTATTGCCAAACATTTATAGTTGATATATGAAGGATTAGTAAGATTCGCCAAGGTTTCTACATTTAAAAATAAATTTCCATTGTTAAAATCATCCCTAAAATGTCTGATCATCTATTATGATATTGTCTAAGGGAATTTTTACCCAACCTGAGTCGGCCTTTCTACAGTTTGTCTCTTGATCTCATGCCTGGCCATCCCAAAAGTCCAATAAAGTCCTTCTTAGAAATCAATGAAGTTCTTTGCTTGATCACAGAGATTCTCTTGTTTGTTCCCCGACGAGTCATCGAAGACCTCTGGGTAGTGAAGTTGTACACTCACATTACACTCCTACCCAAGTTTGAAGATCTCGAAGTTGTTTCTCGAACTCTGAAGGCCTCATCTCCAACCATCAGGTGTCATTGGCTTCTTGAAGATGGATACTATACATGTATATATTTGATTTTGAGATGTAGATCTGTTGTGTATTTCTCCCGGATACACTTTATATAGTTATATGACATGGATCTGCAGTGTATTTGATTGGAAGCCATGATCTATTTCATCCTGAGCATGGGTATGCCTGTCTCGGTGAGACAATGGTTATTTTTGTCTATGGCACCTCCCGAACTCCGGTCCCGGGCTCACTCGCTTCGTACATTGGTGAAGATTTTGTAATGTATTTTGTCCATCAGATGCTCTTTTGACCTCACACATTAGGGGGCATCTGTTATACCCTAAATTTCTCTATACAAGCATACCTGACATTTGGCCCTCTTACTTGCTATTTTTGTCAAGTCATCACTAAGAAGCTCTTCTTAAAAACACTATTTTTGAAGATGTACGCACCCTGCACCACTACTGCCTATGTACACACACTTGTTGCATCACTACAACTCATGTACGTACACTAGTTGCACCATTACAACCCACGTATACCCACAAAAGTTGCAAAAATTAAAAACTTGCAAGGAATTCGTTGAGATTATGCGTTGTTGGGTAGTTTCCCAACTGATCCACCACCTATAACTCGTCACCCAACCAAATAACCATCCTTTTGTCATATAAAAGGATTTTTTGGGGTCTCATTCCAAGGAAAAACATAAGAACAATGAAACTCTACCTATTGCACATGCCCTCCTTGCCCCAAATAGTTGCAGTCACCTTGTGAGATTTGCATCAGAATTTCCCATTCTTGCATTTTTCCTCCATCATAAGCCTATTCCATTTCCCTAGAAAAAGTTTGAAAGGAGAAAGATCCATAGAAGTGCAGTTGGAGCTTGGTGAAGAGGATCTCAGACCAAGTTTGTGGAGTAGTCATCGACCTTTGTTGTAAGTAAACATTGTGATATCAATAAAAGAAATACTTTTCCTGTCTCAAAATATGTTGTGTCAAATGATTGTATTCAGTTTATGTTTCATTATAACATCTAACCCATGATTTATATATGAGATACATGTTTGTATTTCTTTGTTTATCTGTTTCTGAATGCATGTCAGCCTTGGGAAGAGGCATGCAGTCAGCGGAACTATCAAACATGAGAGCATCGACACCGGACATGGAGTAAAAGGTAAAGTTACCTAATATTTTCACTTTGCCTTTCATGTATGAATTTGGGGTATGTTTGGGGAATTTATAAAGGTAGGATACTTTTAGATGGTTAGATTTGCCTACATGCCAAACCCTAGTGTAGTCCATAGGGGGTTTTTCCCGCTATAGCAACAGGCCTGCAAAATTGGTAGCGCTGAGCCTATGTATCTCTGTGTGCAATTTGGTAGCGCCAAGCCTGTATATCTCTACGGAATTGGTAGCTCCATCACTGAACTGGTCCTACAGAATTGGTAGCACCCGTCATAAAAAATAATTTGGTAGCACCACTATGACACAAACCTGCGAATTTGGTAGCGTCACAATTACACAACTTAGGATATTTGGTAGCGTTCCTGTGTACTTCTATTAGGATATTTCATAGCACTTTAGGTAGAAAAATGGCAGGACATGGTATATAGATGATTCCGCAGTGCCATGCTGTTGCAAAATGTTTATGCTCTTCTGTATGATGAGACTAATCAAGAACCTTGAGCTGATAGGTTAGAAGCCTTTATATGCCTGTATAAGTGGAAAAACATTATTCTTCCTTGATCACTTACTCTTGCAAAAATATACCATTCTAAACAATGGAGCTAATATCCCCCCAATCATTTCATCGACCTAGCACTCCTCCTTGTGAAAGGGGGGATTCCTTCTAACACAACAACATGTTTTTCTTTTACAGGGGTGGTATTCTTAACTGTAGGTGTGATTTTCTTCACTAATGGTTCCTCTATTTCAATGGGAGCTTCAACCAACACATTCAAATTCCTCTGAGCCACTTCATCCTTGAAGTGTTGCAGTTATGCCTTGAGTTTTCTATTTTGAGACTGAAAGCCTTTGTTTTTCCTATAAAGGTTCTTGAGTTTCTTATGGAGAGGAAGGGCTCTTATTGTTGCAGATCTTTCCAAATAAAGGGTGTTACTGTACATATCCATAAGCTCCTTCATCTTGATTCTTTCAGATAAACCTTCTGCCTTCAAACAAGCAACCTCCTTCCTAGCCTCCATGAGCTTTCTAATCAATATTTTGAAGGTGTGATTGCTAGGTGGAGTGGTGATGTTAATCACCTAAATAGGCTTATTCATGGCTTCACCTTCATCTTTCTATTGCACAAGGGCGCTCTCTATCACCTCCACAGGCTTCTCAATGCCTTTTCCTTTCTCTTTCTTTTTCTTTAGATTAGAAACCTTGGGTAGGACTTGTACTTCAATAGCCTCCTTGAGGGCTGATGATCTGGTAAACAACTTCCTAACCTTCGTGCTAGCTGCTGGAGAAAGTGAAGAGAAATGAATTTTTATTCCCTTATTGTTCATATGTTTAATGGATGAGGGCACGTCTTCCAACTCTAGTGTAGGAGGAGGTGAAAAGTCTCTCTGTGGAGAGTGATAAGTCTCCCTCTCTGCTTCTTCAACTTCCTTAATAACTTCTTTGTATTGAGGAATGGATTTACTCTTTCTTTTCTTGATTTTTCCTGCTGGAGCATCACTAGTAGATGGCAAAGGACTTTTCGTCTTTGACTGAGTATTTGAATCTATGTCCAACTTCATGTGAGCAGAAACATTGAATTTTTCCCAAGGGATGTTGCTCTTCTTCAATTCTTCCAAAACCAACATTCTGATCAATCTAGAGCGAAAGAAACTAGTGTCCAGAGCCTTGGATTTGGCTTGGACTCTATCAAACATTTTCCCCATGCTCCTCAACAAGTAGAAAGGGATATTCGTTTCATATTTACCAGTAAAATGAAGCAGAAGCCTTATCTGGTATTCTTATAACATAATAAACCTTCCCTCACATGCCAAGTATCTCTGGATGATCTTCAACATCTTGTCAAAATATTCAACTAAATGACTTCTAGGCACTCCCTTGGACAATTTTTCAGTATGATAATCTGGTTTGATGAAGTCCTTAGAGAAGGTAGCATTTAAATTCATGGATTTAAGCCATCTCTCCCCAGTGTTAGGAATCCATGTGGCTACTGCAATAGAGGCTTCAAACACCTCAAACTCCATATCTCCTACCTTATTATTAAGGGCATCAAAATGTAAGGAAAAATTCCTTGCCACTTTAGGGTGTCCCCTCTGCATGTTTTGGAAAAAAGAGAGGCAACCCACCCTCTAGAAAACTTCTCTAACCATTGTCTTTGCATAAAAAATGTGCATGATTGAGGGTTCAGTTCTAACCACAGTTCCTCCCTTGTGAAACTTCTTCTTCTGAGGTGTCTCCATGAGTAAAGACAAGGGATCACAGGTTATGGTATAGTGAAGGATAAGGGATCAAAAAGAGGTAGACTTCAATGGGATAATGACATTGAATAATGGTTTCTCTTTCCTATGATTCTCCTCTAAATCACCTTGTTTTAACAGAACACTATTTTGATGGCTTTTGAAAGGAAAGAAATGCAATTTTCCCTCCCCTTATTGTCTGTAGATCTAAAATTGAAGAATGAAAATATAGTGAAAGGAAAATTGCTGCAATGGTCTTTGAATACCTGGAAAATAACACTCCCATCCAAAAAGTAGAGAGAACATGGGAAATGTAGCGAGGTTTCAACAACACATTTTTGGTAGTGAAGTGCGCACACAAAGAATAAGTGTTTGCATGGGAACTCGACACTTAGGAGCAAGATGAATTGGTGTCTTGATAAATGAAAAATAGGTGACAATGGTTGCAAGTATGTGGGAGGGAAAATATGGATAGAGAGGAATGAAGGAGGGATGGATTTGCAGAGACGGTCACTACCAAAACGCAGGCAACTACTATCACACGAATTCGCTATGCAATGGAGAGGGCTCACAAAATACCTGGAGGAGTAATGAAAACTTAAGGCTCTATAATCCACCTTAGGAGTTGATCCCGTAGTGTTGTCTACAACTGGTCTGAACTAGCATTTTCAGCAGCACTGAGTTTGAGAACATTCAAATATTTTAAAACGTTAGCAAACTAATTAAAAGAAAATATTTGAATACATCTTTTAATGAACCATGATGCTTAAAAAAAGGCAGAACATGACCTCAGTGAAATGATGACGAATCATGGAAAGGAATAAAGGACAAGGAGTGCGTTATAGAAACTCCTAGTGAGTTGGCAACACTCTTTTTCAAAAGGATGATTTGACCACCTTTAATCAAACATAGGGTGTTACAAGGGAAAAACTCTCTATGGCCAGGGTAAACCACAATAGACAGGTATGACTCCAAAATCTACTCAATTCCAACATATGTTATATAAACCAATGTGAAAGCGAGATAAGGAAGAAGCCTACCTCGTTCCAATGTCTGACGATGTTCCACTATTGAGTACTTTGACCCAAAGCTTTGTACCTACAACAAGTTCTCAACAAACAAGTAGAGAAAGTATATATTGATAATATAAAGGGGTTAGCACATTAGATAACATAATCCATTAATTAACATTATAAATAATCCCATGGATAATAATCATATATTTGCACGATACTAATTGGACGGGAAAGGAGTATTTCTATTAATAAATGATCAACAGAAGCGAAAACATTATAGACTTCTATGTCGGCACGGTTCGAAACCAAGAAACCAAGTTCCTTCCAACTGGGCCTCCACCACTTAAATCCTCCACCAAAGGAAAGCACATAGAAAAGAGATAATGAGGTTCTCTCAACAATAGGGAAAGAGCTTGGGGGATGAACACTGTGTTCAGACTTGAGGGACAAAGGGTTGCAGACTCAATATGAAGTAATTTCTCCAGAGTAACTTTGCTCTCAAAGTTGAATGCTTTCTCCTCTTTTCCATAGCTCAGGATTGTGCTCTTATAGCCTTCAAAATCCAACTAAAGGGCTGAGTCAGAACGTTTCTAGTATATGGAAGGCCAAGGATCATAGATCTCCTATTGTGACATGGAACCCTGACTTCATTTTTGTATTTTTTTGCACAAATCCCGATGTATGCAGGTTGTAGTGGAGCAGCCTGCGTATACGGATGTTGTATAGTAAATAGGGCGTATATATGTGGGAAAATGTGTATTTTTAGCTCTGGATTCATCAAAAAAGGATGACAAGTCTGCATAGGGAAATGTAAAAAGGGCCTCTGTGCAAGATAGAAATGGTGAGGCAAATCTTGCTATAACATAGGGACAACATGACTAGGTTGAAAGGTATGAGTAAAAAGAGTGACATTTCAAGTCATGAAGGTCGTGGAATAGGTTATGCTTGGTGTCAAGTCATGAAGTTCATGGGATGAGTCAAAACCATAAGCCATGAAATGGACCTAGGCTTAAAATCTATATGAGGGCCAAAAATGAGCCAAAAAAACAAGTCTTTATTTGTTCAAGCTAACCTAAGAAAATCACACAAAGGAAAATTAAGAAAAATTGAAGTCTAAAGGCCAAAAGAAATTTAAACCTAAGGGATAAAAGACCCAAGGAAACTTAGTGTGATAACACATTGTTATAGGAAAAATTTACGAAAGGTAGATAGTCTTCTCATTGTTTGGGATGATGCATGACATGCATCCTTAACATATCTTCCAACACTCTATTTACCCTCTTGGTATATCCATATGTTTGAGGATGGTAGGATGTGTTGAATCCTAGTTGCATTCCAAATCCCACAAACAATCCTTTCCATAAATTAGATGTGAATTTCTAATCTATATCTAAAATAATGGTCATGGGCATACTATGCAACCTGAAAATTTCCTTTATAATGACATTAACAACATCTATATCTTTAAAAGTGAACTTAATTGGAATGAAATGAGCTGCCTCACTCAACTTATCCACCACTAGAATGATTGTATCATGTTGCATAACTATTATTGGAAATCTTATGATGAAGTCCATGGAGATAGTCACCTACTTCCATTTGGGAATTTTTGTATGGTTGCAAGAATCTTCCAGGGTACTTATGTTCAACTTTGACCCATTGAAACTCTAGGAACTTTGTAATATACTCTGCAATGTCCTTTTTTATTCCTGGATAATAATGTAGTTTCCTTATTGTTGTTATCATTTCCTGATATCCAATATCTCCCACATAAGGTATCTTATGGAACTCATCCATAATGAGGTGTTTCAACTCTGTTGAATCAGGTACATACAACATGTTGTTATACATAAACAACTCATCTACTAAAAGTTGGTATTCCTCAGACTTCTTCATGTTTGGCTCATGGTGAAAATTGTTTTTTACCAAATTGAAATGCTTATCACCATGCAAGAGAATTATGTTTCTTGTTTTAATGTCAGACTCACACACGCTTGTTGTTGCTAGGTGTACTATCTGCACACTTTGGTTGAATGCATCTACCACTCAGTTTTATTTTCTCTTTATATATTTTATCTCGAAATCAAACTCACTAATTAGTGACATCCACCTGGCCTATCTGGAATTCAACTTTGGTTGATCAAGAAGGGATTTTAGTCCATAATGATCCATAATCAAGAAAAATATCCTCCCAAGAAGGTAATGTCTTCAATTTTTTAACACATGCACCATGGTTGGAATATCTAAGTCATGAGTAACATACCACTACTCATGCTCATTTATCTTCCTTGATTCATACAAAATTACATGTTCCTCCTACAATATGGACTCCACCAATTCCTTCTTTGAAAGCATCAATGCATATTGTGGTCTTTGAGACAAGAGTATTTGAGGTCTTTCAGACAAGGGCATTGGTCAAGAGGTGTTTCAGCTTTTGAAAGATGACCTCACATTTTGCTAACCATACAAAATTCATCTATTTTCTCTACAATGAGGTAATGGGATGAACAATCTTGTAAAATCCCTTAATAAACCTCCTATGATCTGGATTGGAT
Source organism: Picea mariana (assembly GCA_032191745.1). Classification (NCBI taxonomy): domain Eukaryota; kingdom Viridiplantae; phylum Streptophyta; class Pinopsida; order Pinales; family Pinaceae; genus Picea; species Picea mariana. The sequence goes on along the minus strand of JASDQU010506278.1, from coordinate 27,830 downwards.
CATTATATTATTTTTCATCTATCTCAATTCTTTCAAAGTGGAAAAAATTGGAGGAATCATCTTGTAGGGTCATTTTAATGGCAGGTCCCAGTTTGGAAAATTAGGGTCTGGAACCTTCTAGAGATATTTTGAGGCATTAAATGATATTTTATAAGATTTTGATGTACAAAACTTGCACACATCCCCTTGAAGATGTTTTATACTATGGTATCTTTCCAACGGTGCAGACCGTGCATCAATCAGAGTTTGTATATAAACATTATGCCTCTTTCAAGTTAACCTATCATGTTGAACACCATGGTATAAGAGGATGGAATGCCATCCCCCATTACTCATGCATATGGGGCTATCTGATGCAGGAGCATCGTAAGTAGCCAACCAAGCGAGCATGAAGGCAGAAGACAACTGGAGGAGCGCAACACATATTTTACATGTTTTGAAATGTTTTTGAAAATTAAAGAGAGGATATTAATGTAATAGCTAGAAGCGTACTTACATTTATGTCAAGATATTGTGAGCATACTTTGAGCGTTGCTCTTGTCTGTAGTATGTAGAGGCATTTATGCATAGTTAATGGAAGTAGGTAGATTTGAATTATAGATTAGACAGTTTAGAGAGTAGGAGGGAAAACGGATATAGACACCCTCGCCTTTGTACCATTGTATTGTTGTATCATTAGTATAGAGAAGAAGGAGAGAGATGTAACAGAGAACTGGAAAGGAGAACCCATGTACAGGAGCTTTGAATTAATATATGAAGCTTTGAATCAGATTCATGGTGTTATGATGTTCACTGTTTACATATGTTGAATGGTATGCCTATAGTTGTTTTATTCTCATTGTTATGAATTTGTTGTTACTCTATGTTAAATGTATGATTTCATGTTGAATGTATGAAGTCTGAGAGAGAAGAATGAGTTTCAATTGTTTCTCTTCTTGAGAGAGAGAGTTCCTGCAAGGAGTGCATTGACAAGGGTTCTGAGTTTTATCTCAAAAATCTCAGGAGGGATACCATTGTTCTCATTCTAGTAGAAGTATAAGCGAAGCCTAGAAGCCATGCAAGGTGTGCACAGGCTAGTCGAGGCCTTAGAACTTATCAACTAAGGTTGAAAGAGGAAGGAATACTATTGCAGAAAGTGCACAGAGTCAAGAGGTCAAATACCTAGGAGTATTTGAAAGATTTCCGCAAGGAGTGCGTGCAGGAGTCCTTTGGAGACTTGAGTTGCTAGAGAAAGCTCAGGAGGGTTAACGCCTTTGAAGTGTTCAAAGGAAGATAGGGAGCCGAACTAGCATGTAGAAGGTTAAGTCCCAGAGAAAGAACATTGGCTCGTTTCACAGAGATTCATGGAGGAGTGAATCAGACGGTTGAAATTATCTGTGGAGAACTCACGAAGGTGTGAGGACCGTAGGATCCAAAGGAGATGCAAGGTGGATAAGAGTTGGATGAACCCATCTCGGTGGTTTCAAGATTCAACGAGGACCGTTGATCGTGACCAATTTTGGTGTCAATATCATTTCGACATTTCATGGTTTGGAAGGTGAAAGTGCAGATCAAAACCTTTGGCCTCACACATTCTCGAATCACGAATTGGATCATCGCATGTGAAGGTGAGTAGTGGAATTTTCGGAAATTTGGAAGTCCGGATTTCGGTACTTCGGAGGTCTTGACGACAAGGAGTCGGGGCATAGTGGAGTGAAAATCCTGAATTTGTGGGTTGTGACCAGACTTGGTGTGATTTTCAGGATTTCGACACTTCGGGTGTCGAAAAACAGAGGAGGTAGTGTTCTTGGATTGAGAGTCTCGAACTCCCGGTACCTGGAAGCCCAAAATAACGAATGACAATCGAAGGCTTATTCAGGTCCCGAAATTCGGAAAGCTTGTGCGACAGGTGGAAAGGGTCCATGATAGAGACAGAGGAAAGTGGAGTGGATAGGTGGCATGTCCTCATCAGATAGGTGGAGCCCAACCTTGTTGACCGTTTTGGGTTTCGGCAGGTTGAAGAGTCGGAGACTCGACAACAGAAATCACGAAATCGCGAACCCCGAAGTCCCGATTCGACGAAGGGCATGATTTCATTATGGTTAGGAGATCAAGGTGATGTATTGTGTTTAATCACGCAGGCATACCTATAAGGTCCTGTGAAAAAAATTGTTGTGTGTGTGTGGAATTCCTTGAGGAGGAACCGAAGAGTCAATTTGACTCAGGGGCAGATTTAGAATGATCCTGCACAGATCCCAGCCCGAGGTTTCGGGGGTCTGCACCAAGTGGTATCAGAGCTTGACTCTGTTTATATATTGTAGGTAGAGGAAGCAGGAGGAAGAAGAGTACTTTTATATGCACCAAGTGGTATCAAATCTCATAACAAGTTCTTTTCTTTCTGTAGTAGAGAAAAGAGGAACATTTTACAGCGATGCGATCGAGAAGAAGAGACATGCCAATGCCAATGCCTGATCCAGCCGTGGAAAGAAAAATGTGTGAATTACATGCCAGGATTGATGCCATGGAGACAACATAGAGGTGCACAGTTGATGTTGGGGATATCAATGAGGCTGACAGTGAAAATGAAGCTGGAAATGAAGGAGAAGAAGTTGTAGTTGAAGATGTTGCAGATGAACGCCTATTCAGGGCTGTTGCAAGGATAGGTGCCAGAGAAAAAATGGACATTCCAGTGTATGAGGGAAACCTGGATGTTGAAGAGCTTCTAGACTGGATTAGAGCTCTAGATAAATACTTCAACTATGAGGATGTCGAGGAAGACAAGAAAGTCAAACATGTCGTTACTAGACTTAAAGGTCATGCAACACTATGGTGGGATGAACTGGAGGCTGACAGACGCTGCAAAGGAAAGCAGAAAATCAAAAGCTAGGATAAAACGGTTGCAAAGATGAAAGCCAAATTTATACCCAAGGATTATCAAATCACTCTGTTTCAGAGGATGTAGAATTTGAGATAGAAGCTGATGTCAGTGAAAGAATACACTGAAGAATTCTACAAGATAAACATCAAAGCAGGTCATCGAGAAAGTGATGATGAAAAGGTTGCCAGATACATGAATGGTCTGTGGTATGACATTCAAGATGATATGAGCATGATGATCATTCAGACTGTAGAAGATGCTTATTAGATAGCTCTGAAAGCTGAAGAGAAGCTGAGCCGAAAGCAAGGTCAAAGAGGCTGAGGTAGAAGTCAAGCCAGAGGAAAAACAATTGCCCAAGATAAGACTCAGAAACCTAAAGAAGAAGGGAAGAAACCTCAAAATCAACATGAGAGAGGAGGAATCTCACAGAGAGCGCATTATGCTGATAGAAATACTTTTCCTCGAGCTAGAGGAAGAGGAAAAGGCAGGGGCGGTTAAGTAAAATGCTTTGTCTATGGAAAGATCAGACACAAATCTTATGAGTGTCAAGATAGGAAGAAAGAAGGTGGTGAAACTCACATTGCCGAAGCTCAAGGATGGAATGTTGAGGCAGAAGATGCTGAGGGTGGAAGATCCTTGATGATGATGAAAGTTCTCTTAACACCAGAGAGGCAGATAACCTAGCCCAAAGAAATAGTATGTTTCAGACTGCTTGCAAAACCAAAGATAGGGTATGCAAAGTCATAGTGGACAGCAGTAGCACATACAATCTTGTATCTACAGAGATGGTAGAAAAGCTGGAGATGGAGACTGTTGTACATCCAAGCCCATACAAAGTTTCATGGCTACAAAAAGGACATCAGGTAAATGTCACTAAACAGTGTTTAGTTGAATTTAAAATAGGAGGATATAAGGATGAAATATTATGTGATGTCATTCCCATGGATGTTTGTCATCTATTGTTGGGTAGAATGTGGCAATATGATAGGAACATGATTCATGATGGGAAAAATAACACGTACACCCTGGAGAAGAATGGTAGGACTCACATGTTGCTGTTGATTAAGGATAAAGAGGTGAAAACATAAATGAGAAACACTGTACTTCTCATGAGTGGGAAGGAACTTATTAATGAAGTTAAGAAGAAGGAAGACACACAATTCATTATGGTCAGGAAGCCTAGAATTATTTTGACTAGTACAAGAGTGGATGATTTACTAGAGGAAATCCAGAAGTTGCTGGAAGAGTTTGCTGATATAGTAGTGGACGGACTACCCTGTTCGTTGCCACTGATCAGGAGTATAAGCCATCACATTGATCTTATACCTGGAGATAGTTTACCAAACAAAGTAGCATATATATTGATGCCGCAAGAGAATGAGGAAGTCAATAGACAAGTCCAAGATTCAATAGACAAAGGATTGATTAGAGAAAGCTTGAGTCCATCCGTTGTTCTAACAGTAATCGGCCCAAAGAAAGATGGAGGCTGGAGAATGTGTACAGACTTAAGGGAAATCAATAAGATTACCATCAAATACAGATTTCCATTGTCAAGGATGGATGACTTGATGGATTGCTTGAGTGGAGCAAGTTTTTTTTCAAAAATTGATTTGAAAAGTGGGTATCATCATATTCGAATGAGAGAAGGTGATGAATGGAAGAAAACATTCAAGATGAATGAGGGGCTGTATGAATGAATTGTCATGCCATTTGGCTTAACAAATGCACCCATTACTTTCATGATATTGATGAACGAAGTCCTAAAGGATTTCATAGGGAAATTCATCATTGTATATCTTGATGATATATTAATTTTTAGCAAAACAGAAGCAAAGCATTTAAAATATTTAGCTGCAGTAATGAAGAGGTTACAACAAGAGAAATTGCTGATTAATATGAAGAAATCATCATTTATGAGAACAAAACTCATTTATTTGGGTTTTGTTATCTCTGCGAATGAGTTGAAGATGGATCCCGAAAAGGTAAATGCAATTAAGAATTGGCCATCGCCGAAGAATGTGTTTGAATTCGAAGCTTCCATGGTTTGGCTAGTTTCTATAGGAAATTCATCCGAAATTTTAGTGGGATTAGTGCACCAATGATGGATATAGTGAAGAAAAGACACAATATTTTCACTGGACAGAGGAAGCAGAGAAGAGTTTCAATCTGCTGAAGAAGAAGATCATGGAGCAACCAATTCTGGTTTTGTCAGATTTTAGCAAGACATTCCAGGTCAAGTGTGACACAAGTGGATTTGCAATTGGAGCGGTCTTGAGCCAAGACAACAGGTCGATCACATACTTCAGTGAAAAACTGAATGAAGCCAAAATTAAGTACTCAACATATGACAAAGAATTTTATGCAGTCATACAAGCATTGAAGAAATGGATACATTATTTGGTTCCTAAAGAGTTTGCTTTGTACAGTGATAATCATGCTTTACAATTCGTGAATCAACAGAAGAAGTTGAACCAAAAACATGTTAAATGGGTTGAATTCATGCTGAATTTTACTTTTGTGATTAAGAATATTTCTATAACTGCTAACAAAGTTGTTGATGCTTTGAGCATGAAATGTTTGCTTATGCAGGAATTCAGAGTCAAAACTTTGGGTTTTGATAACCTCAAAGAAATGTACAAGGATGACCCAAATTTTAAGGAAGCATATGAGTCATCTGAGAATCCAATTCTCAGGGATAGAAACCAATGGACTGAATATATGATCCAAGATGGATTGTTATTCAGGGGCAATCAACTATGTATTCTAAAATGCTCCATGAGGGAGAACCTGCTAAAGGAAAAACATAGTGGAGGATTGGTCGGACACTTCGGTCATGATAAAACGTTCTCAAAGTTGAATGGCTCATATTTTTGGCTAGGGATGAGGACAGATGTTAAGAAATTTGTGGACAGATGCAGGATTTGTCAACACACAAAAGGGAAAAGGAAGAACACAGGGTTATACCAGCCATTACCCATACTAGAAAGGTCGTGGGACGCAGTGAGCATGGATTTCATATTGGGACTTCCAAGAATGAAAAGAGGCCATGATTCAATCTTTGTGGTAGTCGATAGATTTTCCAAGATGGCACATTTCATACCATGCCAGAAAACCAATGATGCAACTCATATTACGAACTTGTTTTTCAAGGAAGTCGTTAGACTTCACAACTTGCCAAGGAGTATTGTTTCTGATCGAGATACCAAGTTCGTGGGACATTTATGGAGGACTTTATGGAAGAAGCTGGGGACAAGTTTGTCTTTTATCTCAGTGTATTATCCTCAAAAAAATGGACAAACAGAAGTTGTGAATAGAAGCTTGGGATATTTGCTGAGGAGCCTAGTGACTGAACACCACAGTCAGTGGGATCACATTCTGCCATAGGCGGAATTTGCTTATAATGATTCTATCAATAGAAGCACAGGGTAGAGTCCATTCTAGATTGTATATGGAATGCAACCAAAGGGAGTTTTTGAATTGAAAGATTCAAAACAAGCTGAATTTAGGAGTGCTAATGCAGAGGACTTTGCAGAAGCAATGAAGGAGCTTCACAGCCAAGTCAAGGAGCGATTGCAGAGTTCAAGCCAGGAGTATAAGTGGAGAGCATATCAACATAGGCGAGAACTTGAATTTGAAGTTGGTGATTTGATTCTTTCACATCTGAGGAAGGAAAGGTTCCCAAGGGGAACATATAATAAACTAAAGATGAAAAAAATTGGACCATGCAAGGTCATAAAGAAATTTGGGGCGAACGCGTATGAGATTGAATTACCCGATGGGATCATAATTTCATTGATATTCAATGTTGTGGATATGTACCCTTACAAAATTGAAAAAACAAGAGCAGAGGATGAACCGACAGAGGTTCAATGGACCAAACAAATGCCTGTAGCTGAAAAGCCACATATGGAAAGTATAATTGACAAGAGAGTTAGCAGGAAGACCAGAAGAAAAGAGTATATTAAATACTTGGTCAAGTGGAAAGGACATCCAGTTGAAGATGCCAGTTGGGAAGATGAAGAAGAAATTTAGAAGCATGGACAGACCGTGCATGAGCTCATGAATAGGAGTTCATGAAAATTTTCAAGTGAGGGAGTATGATGCAGGACCATCATAAGTAGCCAACCAAGCGAGCATGAAGGCAGAAGACAATTGGAGGAGCGCAACACATATTTTACATGTTTTGAAATGTTTTTGAAAATTAAAGAGCAAATATTAATGTAATAGCTAGAAGCGTACTTAAATTTATGTCAAGATATTGTGACCAGACTTTGAGCATTGCTCTTGTTTGTAGTATGTAGAGGAATTTATGTGTAGTTAATCGAAGTATGTAGACTTGAATTATAGATTAGACTGTTTAGAGAGTAGGAGGGAAAACGGATATAGACACCCTCGCCTTTGTACCATTGTATTGTTGTATCATTAGCATAAAGAAGAAGGAAAGAGCTGTAACAGAGAACTGGAAAGGAGAACCCATGTACAGGAGATTTGAATTAATATATGAAGCTTTGAATCAGATTCATGGTGTTATGATGTTCACTGTTTACATATGCTGAATGGTATGCCTACAATTGTTTTATTCTTGCTGTTATGCATTTGTTGTTACTCTATGTTAAATGTATGATTTCATGTTGAATGCTGAGAGAGAAGAATGAGTTTCAATTGTTTCTCTTCTTGAGAGAGAGAGTTACTGCAAGGAGTGCAATGAAATGTCCACAAGGAGTGCGTTGACAAGGGTTCTGCGTTTTATCTTTGAAATCTTAGGAGGGATATTGTTGTTCTCATTCTAGCAGAAGTATAGGCAAAGCCCAGAAGCCGTGCAAGGTGTGCGCAGACTAGTCGAGGCCTTAGAACTTATCAACTAAGGTTGAAAGAGGAAGGATTGTTGTTGCAGAAAGTGCAGAGAGTCAAGAGGTCAAATACCTAGGAGTATTTGAAATATTGCTGCAAGGAGTGCATGAAGGAGTCCTTTGGAGACTTGAGTTGCCAGAGAAAGATCAGGAGGGTTAACGCTTTTGAAGTGTTCAAAAGAAGACGGGGAGCAGAACTAGTGTGCAGAAGGTTAAGTCCCAGAGAAAGAACATTGGCTCGTTTTACAGAGATTCATGGAGGAGTGAATCGGATAGTTGAAATTCTCCGTGGAGAACTCACAAAGTTGCGAGGGTTGTAGGATCCAGAGGAGCTACAAGATGGAAAAGAGTTCGACGAACCCATCTCGGTGGTTTCAAGATTCAACGAGGACCGTTGATCATGACCAATTGGGGTGTCTGAATCATTTTGGTGTTTCGGGGTTTGGAAGGTGAAAGTGCAGGTCAAAACCTTCAGTCTCGCACATTCCTGAATCGTGAATTGGATCATTGCACGTGAAGGTGAGTAGTGGAATTTTTGGAAATTCAGAAGTCCAAATTTCAGTACTTCGGAGGTTTTGACGACAAGGAGTCGGGGCATAGTGGAGTGAAAATCCCGAAGTCGTGGGTTGTGACTAGACTAGGCATGATTTTTGGGATTTCATCACTTCGGGTGTCGAAAAACAGAGGAGGTAGCATTTTGGGATCAAGAGTCTCGAACTCCCAGTACCTGGAAGCCCGAAATAATGAACAACAGTCGAAGGCTTATTCAAGTCCCAAAATTCGGAAAGCTTGTGCGACAGGTGGCAAGGGTCCATGATAGAGATAGAGGACAGTGGAGTGGACAGGTGGCATGTCCTCATTAGATAGGTGGAGCCCAACCTTGTTGACCATTTCAGGTTTGGGCAGGTTGAAGAGCTGGAGACTCGACAACAGAAATCATGAAATCGTGAACCCCGAAGTCCCGATTCGGCGAAGGGCATGATTTCATTGTGGTTAGGAGATAAGGGTGATGTATTGTGTTTAATCACGTGGGCATACCTATAAGGACCTGTGAAAAACACTATTGTGTGTGTGTGGAATTCCTTGAGGAGGAACCGAAGAGTCAATTTGACTCAGGGGAAGATTTAGAACGATCCTGCACGAATCCCAGCCCGAGGGTTCAGGTTTCTGCACCACTATCCATGTGAGGTATTTCAAGAAAATTGTAGAAGGTTCAAAACCTTACCAGAATTGAGGGTTGAGGAAGTCAAAAACCTATCACTAGATGCTATTGGGCTATTTTAAATATCAAGCCACTAGGAGGAGAAGGGGTTCCATTATATGTTGTTGTATTTTGTTCCATAGTAGAGTAGAACGATTGGGAGTGGCAAAATAGAGAGTATAACAAAGGGGGTTAATGTTTTTGGTGGTTTTTGCATTCATTTTTAGCAATTGTTTGGCACATGGTTTTCTAATTTAGGTTAAGGAATTAGGTTTTTTTACTAATCCATGTCAATGAATTAGGGGTTATGAATTACACGGGATCATATATATATATATTGTATTATAAATAATGAATATATATGATGAATAAAATATTGGAGTTGCGACTGTAAATAGGTTGTTGGTTTTATTGGTTTGTATTGCTAGGGTTAAATATCTATGTAATGTGTGTGTGTGTGTGTCATTCTATCTGTTCTATTTTTATTACTAATCTATTTGCAGTAATTAACTGCACAATGTTAAAATCTACACCCTCAAGGTGAAGAAGAGGAGGTTTAGCTATTTGATTTACAAGAAAATTGGTGTCTATTCATATTATGGCTACAAGAATGACAAGGACAATAACTTGGAGAAAGTAGAGCAGCCCACAGAGGAAGGGATATGAGGAATAAAATTGAGGGAGTGGTAGAGGATCGTTTCCATGCACAAAATTGTGAGAGACACCGAAGAGTGACCCTTTTTTTCTCCTCCAAAATGTAAAGCCTCTACAAAATTTAATTGTGGAGGGTTGCATACGTAGTTTGTGAATTAAATTGTTTTTCTTCTAGTTGTTGTTGTTTTTTCTCCTATGCTTGTCGTCTCCATTGTATCTAATTCACATAAAATTATTTTTAGGCACACACACACACACACATATATATAGAGATAAAATAATTTGAAATTATAAAACACATATATAACTAATTTGTAATTTTTGAAAACTAAAATTAATTTTTGTTTGCAAAAAAATATGAAAAGTAACCAGTGCTACTATAATAGTTAATACCCACTGTGACTAGTGCACTATATTAGAAACAAAGAAACACTAAGTGGTGTGGTAAGTCCAATGCACTGAAACTTCATTGTTAGTTGATCATTGATATATACATAGCAGAGCGTTGTGTTATTAGACACATTGGGTATGGGGCGTCCAACATGATAAACTACTATGCCATTTCACATATGTTTTGTTATATGTAGTGTAGTTTATTCTATGTAACACACCTCTTTGTTGAATGTTTTGTCTGGTAAACCAGATGGTGCAATTATTTATATGCAAAGAACTGGTACTATAAGTTCCTTGAAGCACCGATGGATTTTTAGTGGTGTGTTGTCTTTTATGATGCATCTATAATGGGGGTGTTTTAGAAAGAACACCACTATGATAAATTTTAAATATCTATCCAAATGACACTCTGTTAACAACATCTGTGTGTTTTTTGGTTAATGAATGCATCGAAGTTCCATTTTTCTAATTTTTTGTACATTTTTACCGGTGATTTTGTCTTAGAATGCATCGGTAATGGGGTGTCCCATAAGACGAACCACTATGGTAAATTATTATATATTTTTCCTAGTACCTAGCAGTGCACAACATCGATGCATTATAGGGGATTTGATGCACCAATGGGCCAAAAGTTTGATATGGAAAACTGTGTAGTGTCATTGGTTAATTGAATGCACCGATGGTCCATTTGTTTTATAGCATGAGCATTTTTTTAACTAGTGCATTGTTATCTTATAACACAAAATTTATGGGGTGTTCTAGAAAATACACTGCTATGTTAACATTTCAACATTTTAACGGTGTTGTTCCATGAACAACGCCAATGTTTTTTTTCATCCTATACACACTGTGAGTGGGGATTCATGTAATTTCGCAGGATGCACTAGCATCTGGGGCGAGATGAATCATTTAAACACACTACCTGGGAAAAAAAGATCTAAAAGAAACTAAGTTTCAAGCCACTTTCAAATTTTATTGCAATGAAAATGAAAATAACAAGGTAATAAAAATTTTACTTGATGTATTCTCTCCCAACAATGCATGGTTGCATCATAGAGAACAAATGAAAAATTGTAGCATTTTTCCAAATTTGGAAATATCTGGAATATAGTAATGTAGCTATCGAATTGATTGTAGAGCACTGCAAATGGGGTGATCATGGAACGAGAGTGAGCACTAGTTCTTTTTGGAGAGGTTGGAAGCATAGAATGAGGTGTATTAATGAAAATCAATATGGTAAGTTGTTTTAGTTTATCATATTTCGGTACATCCTATAGTTGTACACACTGGGGAATTATGTTTATGTGAACACCAGTGTGCCATAATACAACAAAAGCACCAGAGAAAAATCTTCCTCTAAAACCTCTAGATGCCTACCTCTGTTATATATTTTTTGTTTCTAGTTCATAATAATGTTCCTTAATGTTAAATCATTTGGGCATATGTATTGTGTGAGAACCAATGTCTTTGTACCTTACAGGTGAACTTCTAAAAACCTCATCCCCCCAACCTTAT
>JASDQU010506278.1:3725-16260 GCA_032191745.1 Picea mariana | reverse complement strand
GATATTTGTTTCAAGTAGGTTCCATAAAACCTCCACTAAAATGTGTTATCCTTGTAGTGTATATTGGTGAAGTGGAGGTTTACATAGTATCACTTGATGTGTGTGGTGTATTATTGGTAAGCCCATACATGTACATGAGTGATGGAATCTTCATGAGGAGAGAAAAATAATACCAACTTATCAATGATAGGAACTCTTTCATTATTAATTCACACAAGGGTATCTCCAAGATCTCTTTGGTATGCAGTAACCAAAATAATAAATTGATCAGTTCTAGTATGAAGTTTGTATTACTCTTCTGAAGAGAGAATCAACGAATATGTGAAATGGTAAAAATAAAGGGATATTTGGAGGGATGTACTAAAAAGGAGAAGCATCACATAGAGGATCTTTTGTGGGTTCATATAGAGATTGTTTTTAGGATCCTAAATGGTTTTCACCTAAGAGGTAAGTGGAGAATGAGATATACTTGTTTCTTGACTCACCATTGCCAAACATTGGGTTATATAGATAGTCCATCTTGGAAGTAGATGTAGTAAATAAATAGTTATAACAACTACTAGAGTAGGGAGTATTTTGACCAAACACCTCAACTTATGCATCACCTATCATCATAGCACCCAAGAAGGATAGTACTTGGAGAATTTTTATCAACTAAATATATTTGAATAGCATTTCATCCCCAGAGTGTTTAGCAACTCTGGGGTTCTCTCAACATCTCCAACACTCCAAAATGTGTTGGTTCTGTGCGTACTCAAAATTGCTCGATGCCCTCCTGGCAGAGTCTTACAGAGTATTCGATAAATCTGTGTTGTGCTTCTTCCTGTGCAGACTTTCTTTGCAAGGTATTCAAAAACCTTGAAATTCCCCTTCAAGTCTATGAATTATTATGGTACCCTCCTGGCACATTATTCTCTGACTCAAAAGAGTTCAGACACACACTCCTTGCGTTGGATCACAGAGGTCAACTCTCTGTCGCGCACTCCTTGCACTCAGCCTAAAGAAACCAAAACTAATGTATCACACTCACAAATAGAGGATTCTAACTCTATCCTTGTAGATGAATCCTAACATACATTTACAACACACATAAACGACATTCAGAAATAAGCATCCATTACATAGAAAAAATGACAAACAGGAAAATATGTTCTTTTTATTAATGGTGGAATGACAATTTACAATGAGTGATTCTGGACTTCCACTGAGTCTTGATTCTCAACAATTTCCCCTTCTATCTTCTATTGGTAATACAATACAAATATTTATACAAGATGGGCTCAACGATCTTCCCTCCAAACTTAAGCTAGTGGTATCTAATCACCATTCAAAATGCATGACTAATGAGGCAGATTACAATGATGGAAATCTGATCTGAATCAGATACAAATCCCTCCTACCATAAACCACTTAATGATGACCTCATCTACACCTTGTGAAAAAGGAAAACTTGGTTCTTCCAACTTGTTAGCATTAATTACCTTAATCACGATTTATGTTTCGAAGGCAACATGAGAGGGAAACACCTCTCCATTCCTTGAATGCTCACCAATCATGCTAATTAGTTGGCACGTGATGAGGTGGAGCGATTCTCCTACATCATAATCCACGACTATGAACATGCATGAGCTCCTTCTCATGAGCTTCCCAGCTCTATTGAAATCCTCCTGGATCCCAAAATTTCTCCTGGAGCTGTCCTCCTGTTCCTCTCCCTTGTTGTTGTTTCTCCTACTGCATCTCTCCTACTGCTCATGTAGGTTCTCCTCTCTCCATCTTCTCCTTGTCAATAACTTCTTATGTTGAATTCACCATCAACCTCCTTATCTCCTCTATGGATTCTTCCAGCTATTCTTCTGGTTGGCTTCCATTATACAGTCTACTCACCTGCAACTCTCCATGCTTCTCTAAGGGTAGATCATCCTGATCCCCCACACTTCTTTCATATCCTGTGATGTAGACTAGCCAATCTACTGCATACTTCAGTTCCACATATCCACCACTGAGTTGCTTCTCAGCTATCTCTTCTGACATACTAGCTCCTATCATCTCTTCTTTCACTAGTTCGAATCTAGCCTACTTAAAATCTTGTTCGTATGTCTCCTATGGCATGGCTATCTCTTGGAAGCCACCTTCTCATTTTGGACTATCCAACCAATCCTCCAACACTTTTAACTCCATATCCCACTGAGTGAGTGACTCAACTGGGTGCTCCTCTTTTGTTGGGGCAGACTTCAATATCTTCTCCTTCTCCTCTCTGACAGTCTCATCTTGATGTCCTTCTATTGAATATGCAACACCTGTGATAGCCTCTCCTTGGTTGCATATTAATCCCTATCATACATCTAACATACACATCTATCCCTACAGATGAATCCTAACATACATCTAGAACACACATAAATGACATTCATAAATAAGCATCCTTTACATAGAAAAAATGACAAACATGAAAATATATTCTTTTCTATTAATGGTGGAATGCCAATTTACAATACGTGAGTCTGGACTACGACTGAGTCTCGATTCTAAAAAATTTCCCCTTTTATCTTCTATTGGGAATACAATAAATATATTTATACAAGAGGGGCTCAACGAGCTTCCCTCCAAACTAAAGCTAGTGGTGTTTGATCACCATTCAAAATGCCTGACTAATGAGGCATATTACAATGATGGAAATATGATCTGAATCAGATGTAGATCCCTCCTAACGTCAACCACTTAATCATGACCTCATCTACATCTTGTGTGGAAGCACAACTTGGCTCTTCCAAACTTTCAACATTAATTTCCTTAATCATGATTTAGATTTCGAAGGAAAAATTAGAGGGAGACGCCTCTCCCTTCCTTGAATGTGCACCAATTGTGCTAATCAGCTGGCGCGTGTTGTGGAGTGATGCTCCTGCATCAATGACTTATCGACATAGGCTCCATTATTTGGTTTAGACAACAATTATAATTGTCAAGGTTCCAACAACCCAGACTTACATGAAACATTACAACAACTCATTGCACTCATTCTATGGACTCTTAATGCTATAACAATATTCTTCCATTTCCATCCATTAATGCTTGTCAGCTTATTCCCACTCTTGTAGAAGTAATTATCATTCCAACAAAGAAACAATATGCTTCTTTTGCTATAAATCAGCATGATATGATTTTTTGTTGTAAGGAATTTTTAAAACAAATTTTTTAATCTGCAGTCCTTCTCCTCGAGGAGTTAATGCAAATAATAAGAAAAAATTTATCGCATGGAAAATCATTCTAATAGAATCATCATGACCTTGATATACCAGTATTTATGAATATTCTACGACCCATAAAGGCCTAGTGTTTGAACTTTTCTCTGATAGGACTCTGTAAGACACCTGACCCACTAATCCTTACTTAGGATGGAGGGGTGCTAAAATTTCACCTTTCCCTAATCAACTCAAAATATCTTATCAAAGGAACAATCATATTTTTCTCATCAAGATGTTTCTAACAATAATAACTATGCTTAGATCTAAGTTATGGATCAAAATTTATGTACTTTCCAAAGTTTCTTAGGTCCTCATTATTCCAAAGGCCACCTTACTAACACGTGGAATCCACATGGCCACCTATCCCTCATGTTATCCTACATGGAAATAATGAGACACCTACCACCTAACCCATTTGACTCTCCATATCAAGGGATTTGATCAAGTGGGGATCATATTCATGATCGTCATGGTTCCCCTTTCATGGGGTTACTATTCGCCCCAAATACCAACTTCAATGATGATCAAGTGGGGCATGTATTCTTTTTCATCATGGCTCCCCTTCCATGGGGTTACTAGAACCCCAACCAACTACTCGAGCGCCAATGACTTTGATCATATTGGGGCTCCTAAGATGCTCAAGGATTAACATCTACCTTCACACCTTTTTATTAATGAATCTAGTGGGGTCCATAAAAAATAAACAACTGAGGTTTCATTGTGCCCACTCACAAATAAAAAACAAAGGTCTCCAAAAAGATTTAATCATTGTCGGCACTATCATTATTTTACTCGACTGAAAAAACAATTTAGTCTCCAACTACGATGCGTCTAGATACGACGGTCCATATCTCATCGTAATCACCTCTATCAGATGTCCGTCGGTCATCGTTAATTCCTGACCTCATCGTTGTCGATACTTCTTGGATGTACTTTCACTTCATCAACCCTCAACTATCGAAAATGATCCATGTCACATCAATGGTGTAGATCCCACCTTCCATAGATCGACGACTGTCATTTCACCTTGGGCTACCCCGTCACCATTGACTCTCCTCTCTAGACCTTATTTACTTTACTATTCATCTACTCCTAACAATGATACATCCCCCAACATAGGGATGATATCTCTAAGCCTATAGATATGATGGGAAATGTTAAAGCAAGGATCCAAATAACCTCCTCGACCAATGTTGGTGCATGGTTATAAGACCCTAGGTTTAGTTTACTCAACCAACAAAACCCTTCATATACTGACTCTTTTAGCATCACATGCATGCAAGTGAAGTCTCACCTGAGGTATCTATAGGGACTGCAGGAACCAAGTTTTGGTAGGTATGAGGGGATGTGAGGTCATGATCATGTCTATTACTAATTGTCCAACCTCTGTGAAATATCTTTATTCAAATCCTTTGATTAGTTAACAAACTCTATCATGTAGAATCACAACATAGATTGTAAAAAAAATAACCCATGTATCATTCATTATTATTGTGAAATAATCATATATTAAATAGATCTATATTAACCATACCTAAACAAAATATCCTTGAACAACCACATCAAATGACACATTCATACACATAATTTAATGTGGTTCACCCAATCCTTGGGCTACTTCCACAATGGTCGACTTCTATTTATATTCATGTAGTAATCTCCTTAGGCCTAATCACTATGCTTACAATAGATATAATATATTATATCCCTAATCTAGCCTATCTCCTCTGTAGTGCAAGCCTATCTCTACAAAATATCTTCACAATCCTATGCATAGATTCTCTATCAAATGTTGGACAATTAGTTTGGACAATTGGTTTTCATTGATTTCAACCCTTAGAGAGTGATCTTAGAGATTGATGTCAATTCTTTAAGAATTCGAGTAGCCTCAATGATGTGGTTTTTGTACCTGAATTTGAATGAATAATATGGATAGAAAGGAAATCTTGAATGCAAGAAAGACCCTCATATATGGATAGTGTGTATCATTCCATTTTCGGTGATATGTGGAACACCACATGTTTCCTCACGATTAGGGAGATATGGTCTTGTAAATTTGGAAGCCCCGAAGAGTGGAAAATAATCCCCTAGTTTGTTATAATTCTTGGTCAAAGGGGTAAATTTGTTGTAACAAGAAAAACCTAGAAGCCATAAATTAAGGAGGGGAGTTACCTAGCACAAGTATATAGGCAGCTCAAGGAGTTTTTCACAAGTACACTCACACACTTATCCATTTCTTATATTTCTTGTGCTCTAGTGATCTTTTGGTAAGGTTGTGGCATCTTTTTATGAGGTAGAAAAGAAGGTTCGACAATGAAAATCTTAGAGTTACAAAAAAACCCTAGTTTATGAGGTATACATGAGTTGGAGGCCTATAAGGGAGTGTATGTTTGCAGAAATCATTGGGGTAAAGAGAGTATATATGAGGGACGAAGAAGGGAGAGTCATGTACATATGAAAAGCTCATGAAAAATTGAATAGATGTTGGTACCATGTCCCTAGATTTTTAAAGCAAGTTCACAAGTTAGAATTCTATAGGTTCAAGTAAGCTACAAAATTTCTTGTATGGTTATTAGTTTGTTATTGATGCTTATATTTGCTTACTAGTTGTGAATTCTTGAGGAATTCTTGGTATGGTTTCTCTTGTACTTGGATATGGTATATGCTAGTTATTTGGTTGAGTGAGCGACACTCTTATGTATGGTACAACATTAATATGGTTCTCATAGTTCACATCTTTGATTTTCTTATACATGGATGAATGTTATTCATGTTTTATGGTGACATATGAATGAGGGAAATGCACAGGGTCTTTGAGATGTTTCATTGATGACATGGTACATATCTACATATGGTTGATGGTATGGTACATGATACATGTTGCACATGGTTGATGCTCTAGTTCATTACTCACTACTCATTGTTGATGTATCTTTTGGTTGATGAGATAGTATGTATATTGGTATACACTTGATGCATGGTATGGTATGGGTTTAGTTGGTTGATGAGAGGATACATGTTGATGTGACAGTCATAGAGATAGTGACAGAGACAGAGTGATAGTGAAAGTGGAAGTGACAATGATAGTGACAATTGATCTACATTTATATTACAGAGTAGTTTTACGGGGTAAGGATAGGTGGTTGTATCCACCTTCTGGTTGGAGTCGGAGAACTCAGGGGGGTTGTATCCTTCTTTTGTATCGAGATAGAGAATTTAGGGGGTTGTAGCTTCCTTCAGTTTGGAGCCTGAGAACAGGGGGTTGGAGCCTCCTTCGAGTTGTAGCTGGAGAATTGGATGTTAGTTCTTCCAATTAATGTATTATTTTGAAATATAAGAAAAGAATTATGTGGTTTTCTCTCATTTGGGTTTCCACAAAAAATTATGGTTTACTGTGTATATATTATGATGTTATGTTGTTTATTATTACACTGTTGATGATATATTGGATGCTAATGATAAAATATTGAATATCGTTGAAGAATAAACTATGGTTACAAGTATTATGATTGCTCATTATTGATTCACCCCCACTCTCAGTAATCGAGCAATTGGCTTCAGCGAAGGTCCTTCAGTAATAAATCTAACCACTGGAAGGAGATCATGGATTATGCTAGGATTGGGGTACCATTGTTTCAAAGTCAGAACAATGACTGATCGAGAAGTCAAATGAAAAACTATCTAGAGGCATAGGGATTTCATGTTTGGAGAGAAATATATAAATAACTAAACACTCCCCCGATAGATAAGGATGGAAATAAACTTGAAGACAATGATTCTAGTGCTAAAAATGCTATCCTGAATGGTTTTATTGAATCAATATAGACCAAAGTTGTACATTGTGAATCCAAAAAATAAATCTAGGACAAACTAAATAATATCTACGAAGGAGATGCCAAAGTTAAAGGAGCCAAACTTCAAACTTTTAGAGTCAAGTTTGAACAATTGAAGATGAAAGAAGATGAAAAAATTATCGCCTATTTTCTACGAGTTGGTGAGACAGTCAATTCCATCAAAGGTTTCGGAGAAGAAATGAAGGAAAAAGTCATTGTTCAAAAGGTACTAAGGTCTTTACCTATGATATATTATCTGAAGATCTCATCCTTGGAAGAGAGAGCAGATATAAACACCATGATCATGGATGAGTTGCACGAGATACTCACATCTTATGAGATGATGACAGAGAAAGACAATACAATCATGAAGGAAGAAACATTCAAGTCATCAAAGAGGATAAAGAACAAAGATAAACAAAAGGTAAAGTGAGATTGTAGCTACAACGATGATTCTGAGGAAGATGAAGAACTGGATAACTTCGTCAAATGGTTGAAAATAGGAACTGACAAATACAAAGGTAAGAATACAATGATTTGTTTTTTAATTGTGATGGTGTTGGTCATTTTGATAATAAATGTTATTATAAAAATGATGGAAATATGATCTGAATAAGATGTAGATCCTTCCTAGCATCAACCACTTAATGACGACCTCATCTACAACTTGTGTGAAATCACAACTTGGCTCTTCCAAACTATCAGCATTAATTTCCTTAATCATGATTTAGATTTCGAAGGAAAAAGTAGAGGGCGATGCCTCTCCCTTCCTTGAATGAAAGCCAATCGTGCTAATCAGCTGGCGCATGTTGGGGTGGAGTGATGGTTCTACATCAAGGATTTATCGATATAGGCTCTAGTATTTGGTTTAGAAAACAATTATAATTGTCAAGGTTCCAACATCCCACACTTACATAAAACATTACAACAACTCATTGCACTCATTCCATGGACTCTTAATGCTATAACAACATTCTTCCATTTCCATCCATTAATGATTTTCATCATATTCCCACTCTTGTAGAAGTAATTATCATTCCAACAAAGAAACAATATGCTTCTTTTGCTATAAATTAGCATTATATGTTTTTTTGTTGTAAGGAATTTTTAAAACAAAATTTTTAATCTGTAGTCTTTCTCCTCGAGGAGTTAATGCAAGTAATAAGAAAACTTTTATCGCATGGAAAATCATTCTAACAGGCTCATCATGACCTTGATATACCAGTATTTATGACTATTCTATGACCCATCGAGGCCTAGTGTTTGAAATTTTCTCCGATAGCACTCTGTAAGAAACTCGACCCCCTAATCCTTACTTAGGATGGTGGGGTGTTAAAATTTCACCTTTCCCTAATCAAATCAAAATATCTTATCAAAGGAAATATCATATTTTTCTCATCAATATGTTTCTGACGATAGTAACTATGCTTAGATATGAGTCATGGATCAAAATTTATGTACTTTCCAAAGTTTCTTAGGCCCTCGTTAGTCCAAAGGCCACCTTACTGACATGTGGAATCCACATGGCCACCTATCCCTCATGTTATCCTACATGTAAATAATGAGGAACCTACCACCTGACCCATTTGACTCTCCATATCAAGGGTTTTGATCAAGTGGGGATTGCATTCGTCGTCGTCATGGTTCGACTTTCATGGGGTTAATAGTCACCCCAAATACCAACTTCTATGATGATCAAGTGGGGCATGTATTATTTGTCATCATGGCTCCCCTTCCATGGGGTTACTAGTACCCCAACTAACTGCTCGAGCACCAACGACTTTGATCATATTAGTGATCCTAACATGCTCAAGGATTAAGATATACCTTCACACCTTTTTATTAATGAATCTAGTGGTGTCCATAAAAAATATTGGACTGAGGTTTCACCATGCCCACTCACAAATCAACAACAAAGGTCTCCAGAAAGATTTAATCATTGTCGACACTATGATTCTTTTACTCGACTGAAAAAAAAACATTAGTCTCCAACTACGATGCATCTAGATCCGACGATCCATATCTCATCATAATCATCTCTATCGGATGTCTGACAGTCATCATTAATTCCTGACCTCATCATTGTCGATACTTTTTGGATGTACTTTCAATTCATCAACCCTTAGCTATCGAAAATGATGCATGTCACATCAACGGTCTAGATCCCACCTTCCACAGATCGATGACTGTCATTTAGCCTTGGGCTACCCTATCATCATTGACTCTCCTCTCTAGACCTTACTCACTTTACTATTATTCTACTCCTAACAATGATACATCCCCCACCATAGGGATGAGATCTCTGAGCCTACATATATGATGGGAAATGTTAAAGCGAGGGTCCAAATAACCTCCTCGCCCAATGTTGGTTCATGGTTATAAGACCCTAGGTTTAGTTTACTCAACCAACAAAACCCTTCATATACTGACTCTTTTAGCATCACCTGCATGCAAGTGAAGTCTCACCCGAGGTATCTATAGGGACTACATGAACCAAGTTTCTGTAGGGATGAGGGGATGTGAGGTCATCATCATGTCTATTACTAATTGTCCAACCTCCGTGAAATATATTTATTCAAATCCTTTGATTAGTTAACAAACTCTATCATGTAGAATCCTTACAACATAGATTGTAACAAAAATAACCCATGTATGATTCATTATTATTGCACAATAATCATATAGTAAATAGAGCTATATTAACCATACATAAAAAAAATATCCTTGAACAACCACATCAAAGGACACATTCATACACATAATTTAATGTGTTTCACCCAATCCTTAGGCTACATCCACAATGGTCGTCTTCTATTTATATTCATGCAATAATATCCTCAAGCCTAATCATTACGCTTACAATAGATACAATATATTATATCCCTAATCTATCCTAGATCCTTTGTAGTGCAAACCTATCTCTGCAAAATATCTTCACAATCCTATACATTGATTCTCTACCAAATGTTGGAGAATTGGTTTGGATAGTTGGTTTTCATTGATTTCAACCCTTGGAGAGTGATCTTAGAGATTGATGTCAACCCTTGAAGAATTCAAGTAGCCTCGATGATGTGGTTTTTGTACCTGAATTTGAATGAAGAATATGGATAGAAAGGAAATCCTGAGTGCAAGAAAGACCCTCATATATGGATAGTACGTATCATTCCATTTTCGGTGATATGTGGAATGCCACGTGGTTCCTCACAGTTAGGGAGATATGGTCTTGTAAAGTTGGAAGCCTAGAAGAGTGGACAATAAGCCCCTAGTTTGTTATAATTCTTGGTCGAAGGGGTAAAGCTGTTGTAACAACAAAACCATAGAGGCCATAAATTAAGGAGGGGAGTTACCTAGCACAAGTATATAAGCACATCAAGGAGTCATTCACAAGTACACTTACACACTTATTCATTGTTTATCTGTTTTTGTTCTCTAGTGATCTTTTGGTAAGGTTGTGGCATCTTTTTTTGAGGTAGAAAAGAAGGTTCAACAATGAAAATCTTAGAGTTACAAAAAAACCCTAGTTTCTGAGGTATACATGAGTTGCAGGCCTATAAGGGAGTGTATGTTTGCAGAAAACAATGGGGGAAAGAGAGTGCATATGCGGGATGAATAAGGGAGATTCATGTACATATGAAAAGATCATGAATAATTGAATAGATGTTGGTACTAGGTCCCTAGAGTTTGAAAGCAAGTTCACAGGTCAACATTCTATAGGTTCAGGTCAACTACAAAAGTTATGGTATGGTTATTAGTTTGTTATTGATGCTAAATTTTCTTATTAGTTGTGAATGCTTGAGGAATTCTTGGTATGGTTTCTCTTGTACTTGGATATGGTATATGATAGTTAGTTAGTTGAGTGAGAGACAATCTTATGTATGGTACAACATTGATATGGTTCTCATAGTTCACATCTTTGATTTTCTTGTACATGGATGATGGTTATTCATGTTTTATGGTGACATATGAATGAGGAACATGCATAGGGTCTTTGTGATGTTTCATCGATGACATGGTACATATCTATATATGGTTGATGGTATGGTATATGATACATGTTGCACATGGTTGATTCTCTAGTTCAATATTCACTACTCACTGTTGATGTATCTTTTGGTTGATGAGATAGTATGTATATTGGTATACACTTGATGCATGGTATGGTATAGGTTTAGTTTGTTGATGAGAGGATACAGGTTGATGTGATAGTCACATAGATAGTGACAGAGACAAAGTGATAGTGACAGTGGCAATGACAGTGATAGTGACAATTGATCTACATTTGTATTACAGGGCGGTTGTCCGAGGTAAGGATAGGTGGTTGTATCCACCTTATGGTTGGAGCCGAAGAACTCAGGGGGTTGTAGCTTCCTTCAGGTTGGAGCTTGAGAACAAGGGGTTGGAGCCTCCTTCCAATTGTAGATGGAGAATTGGATGTTGGTGCTTCAAATGAATGTATTATTTTGATATATAAGAAAAGAATTATGTGGTTTTCTCTCATTTGGGTTTCCACGTAAATTCTAGTGTACTACATATTTATTATGATGTTATGTTATTTATGATTATACTGTTGATGATACATTGGATGTTAATGATAAACTATTGAATATTGTTGAAGAATAAACTATGGTTACAAGTATTATGATTGCTCATTATGGAGGCCTATAAGGGAGTGTATGTTTGCAGAAATCAGTGGGGGAAAGAGAGTATATATGAGGGATGAAGAAGGGAGAGTCATATACATATGAAAATCTCATGAAAACTGAATAGATGTTGGTTAGATTTTTAAAACAAGTTCACAGGTTAACATTCTATAGGTTCACATCAGCTACAAAAGTTCTGGTATGGTTATTAGTTTGTTATTGATGCTTATATTCGCTTACTAGTTATGAATGCTTGAGGAATTCTTGGTATGGTTTCTCTTGTACTTTGATATGGTATATGCTAGTTAGTTTGTTGAGTGAGAAACACTCTTAGGTATGGTACAACATTGATATGTTTCTCATAGTTCACATCTTTGATTTTCTTGTACATGGCTGACGGTTATTCATGTTGTATGGTGACATATGAATGAGGGACATGCATAGGGTATTTTAGATGTTTCATTGATGACATGGTACATATCTACATATGGTTTATGGTATGGTATATGATACATGTTTCACATTGTTGATGCTCTAGTTCATTACTCACTACTCATTGTTGATGTATCTTTTGGTTGATGAGATAGTATGTATATTGGTATACACTTGATGCATGGTATGGTATAGGTTTAGTTGGTTGATGAGAGGATACAAGTTGATGTGATAGTCATAGAGATAGTGACAGAGACAGAGTGATAGTGAAAGTGGAAGTGACTGTTGGCAAATTCAGTGGATAGAATGCAGTGATGATTGTTGTCATTAATGGCAACAGTAGAGACAGTAGGAGAAGAAGGATAAAAGCTCAGGAGGAATAGCCTTG
>JASDQU010506277.1:33330-45149 GCA_032191745.1 Picea mariana | reverse complement strand
ACAAAATACAGTGTCATGGCTAAAAAACACCAAAAATATTGTCGGTATCCGGAAACTAGCATAGCTAAGGGGCCAATAACAGTTATAATAATAAAACATTTAGTTCAGAGCCCCTGTCCTGCCCGAAGGAAACCAGAACAGGGGCTAATGGTTCAAGAGTGTATAAAACAGCAAAGCAGAAAACAAAATCCAAGTAGCAGTAAAGCCTATTCATCCCTTGCACCGTCACCTTCACTCGCCTGCCAAGCGTACCTCGCTAGAATAGCAAACTTCTACGCACACGTGGGAAACCTGAGCTGAGCTGGAGCTCCGAAAAGTGCACCGAGGAGGATGTCTACACGCTGGCTCATGAGGAGCATCCTGAGTTCCACATCCGCCAAGTGGTTGCGTAGCTCAAAGATCAATGCCAGGTGTTCATCACTGCGAAGAGAACCATGCAAATCGTCACCCGGGCCACTGCTGGGGGCAGTTCCCGCATCCATTTCCTCTCCCGAATCAGCTGCTACCTTACTCTTTTCCTCGTGAATCTCATTGCCCGGAGTCTTCTCTGCATGAAGAGATGGCAAGTCGTCCGTCCAGGGAACTTCTTCGACGATACAGCCTGGTACATAGTCGTAACATATCAAAGCTCAAACAGGACTCTCCATGGCTTGGGGCGCCTCCATGAAGGGAAAGTCTCCAATGGTCGGATCCTCTTCCACTATACAAGTGGACAGCGCAACCTCGGGCTCGGCGTCCCTAACATTACTCAATTTAGAAAACGAACCTTCCCTGCTGCCTCCATCCTTTCGCTCAGCAATGATGTCGAGCAGCTTTCGCCGCTCTTCACGCACATTTTTACGAAGAATTGAGGATTCCAAAGAGAGAGCACATTCCAACTGTTTCTTCCTACGACGCTGCGCCCTGTGGGCGTCCCAAGCCGAGCCCCGACGGGGCCTGGCACGCTCTCGAAGCATTGAAACAAAGAAAATACCGCCAATACAGAGCCAGAACCGCACAAGACGGGAAGTCTTAAACTAGAGGAGCAGCAGGTGCAAGTCCCTAACAAACCATCTCAGACAAGGAGCGAATTCATAAAAATCCGAGAATAGAGAGCCCTGGGAGGCCTCACCAAAGTATATTGCATAAATGATGAACGGCCGAGCGAGTGCCATAACAAATGCTCTATGTCCGGGCACATAACTAGACTTCATTAGAATCTGTCCTTCCAGATCCATAATCTGCTTGGGCTCGCAGGAAAAACAAATGGTCGCGCGAGGGAGCATCGTCGTCGTATGAACTCTGTGATGGCCAGCCCCCAGCGTTAATACTAATGCGTGGGTGGCTGCCATCCACAGTTAAACCTGCACTTAGTGCTTGTCCATGTGTCATTGACCCCGAGCATCGTGTCACCCCATCCGGGGCTGGGAAATCTCTGTTGGCAAGGTCTTTGCATCTCGAAGAGAGGGGGGTCTCTTCAGATATGTTGGCCTACCAGTGAATGAGATCGGCCTTTGAATCAATTCCTGTGTTGGCCAGATGGTCCGCAAATTTATTGGCTTCATGCCTTATGTGAGAGGGTATGAGAGTTAAGTGAGGATGAATAAACTCACCAAAGTCTTCCAGTAGCCCAGAGAGTCTCCAGCTAGGGGAAATCCGCCCAGGAGGCATACCATGAAGGATTTTCGAGACTAGTTGGATTATTAATTGAGAGTCTCCTTCAATAATAAACCGATGAAGCTGGTGTTGGACCGCGATCTGGAGGCGTCTCAGGAGGCTTGTGAGCTCAGCTACGTTGTTCGAGTTTTCGCCCAAAAAACCCGTAGCCAGGTGTATAATTTGGCCTGCATGGTCCCGTAGGACAGCTCCAAAGCCCGCTGGCCCAGGGTTCCCTCTAGAGGCTCCATCAAAGTTGAGTTTGCTGAAGCCAGAGGGAGGGGGGGGGACCAAACAGAAGGACTGTTGTTCGTTTTCCTGTTGACCTTTCCTTGAGTTTGCATGCAGCATCGAAGATTCCATCCCTCAAGAATAAGCTCCTCCTCGATCTTGCACTGAGTATCTTCTTGAGTCCAGTCCTTGCTGAGAATTGTTTCATGGATGAATCGTTTTATTCTTTCCCATGTGTTGGAGGAAGAGGACGAATTGGAGTTAAATATCCTCTGGTTTCTTTCTTTCCAAATTGCCTAGAGAGTGAAGCCCGGGAGAAGCTGCCAGATGCGTTGGAGTATTGGATTGTGGAAAGAATATGTTTCCCAGTTGACCAGGGTGTCCCGTATACTATCACGATTCCTCTGGGTGCGTCGCATAGCTGTAGCACCCCAATCCAAAATCTTCTGACTGTAATGGCACAAGTTGAGGAGGTGCTCCATAGTTTCCTCACTTTGAAGGCAAAGTGGACATCTGGAAGGGCCAGTAAAGCCTCTTTTAAGGAGGTTGTCCCAGGTTAGGATACGGTTTTGGGCCGTGAGCCAAAGGAAGAGGGAGACCTTGGGCCAGAAGAAAGGTTGCCAGACCCTGCTCCAGAGTGGCTCGAGAGCTTGGCTTGGGAGATTGAGAAGAAGGTGATAAGCTTCTTTGACCGAGAAGGTGCCTGAGTTGGAGTGCCCCCAGCGAATTAGGTCCACACCTTCTTTAATTGGAATTCTCCTGTGTGACAAGCAATCTTGCCACGGTAGCAAGTCAAAGTCCTCCAGAAGCTGAAGCTCTTTTTTATTTAGTTTCCATTGTCGCCAGTCCGACCTTGCTTGAATTGGGAGCCAAAAATCTTTGACCCTTTCAAGGCCTTGCTGCTAAAGTTTAAGCTTGAGAGGTTGGAGGCCTTCCGCTTCATCAAGAGGGGGTAGTTGTTTCCAAGAATCCTGCCAGAATATGGCGCTTTCGCCATTTCTTATTTCCGAGAAGGCATGCTGCTGTATCAGGGATCGATTTCGCCAAGCAATATTCCAGATATTGGACCCCTACCTTTGTTCATTGAGTCTAATTAGTTGGTCGTGTTGCACTGTTGGTGCATACTTTTGCTTCCAGAGCTGCGCCCATAGTTGATGGGGATGTTGTAGCCACCTCCACCACATCTTAGTCCCCATAACCTGGTTCATTTTTCCTGGATCTCGGAGCCCTAGACCTCCAAATTTTTTTGGTTTGCAGACTTTATCCCAACCAACAAGTGACCATTTGTTGTTGTTAAGGTGTCCCTTCCATACGAAGTTACGCTAGAGACTTTCGATGGCTTTGATGACTGAGATAGGCGCAGCTAGAGCAGTAAAAAGGTAAGTAGGTAGTGCTTGAAGGACTGATTTGAGCAAAACAACTCTAGATGCAATGTTCAATGGCCTGAAGGTCCAGTTGTTCAGCCGATTGTCTATGGATAGAAGCAGACTGTCCTAGGAGATAGATCTCGCCGATTCACCTGTTAGGGGGATCCCTAAGTAGGTTGAAGGGAGGTAGCTTCTGTTAATGCCTAGGAGTCTAGAAAGATGAGTCTGAACCAAGGCTGGCGTATTGAAAAAGTATAGTTTGGATTTATCCAGATTGAGTAACATGCCAGACGCATCTGAAAATTCAGAGAGGATTGAATTGAGCTTGGTGGCCTCTCTAATCATGGGAGTGCTCATAAGAAGAGTGTCATCCACAAACTGAATGTGCGAGGTCTCCGGATGAAGATTATGGATTGGCAGCCCAGTGAGCGTGCCTTCAAGAACCGCCGACTTTAGATAACGGCCTAGGCCTTCCGCCATAATTACAAATTGGAAAGGGGAGAAAGGGTCACCTTGCCTAATGCCTCTGGTAGGACAAAATGGTTGGGAGGGAGAGCCATTCACGAGGATTGAGAAAAAGGAAGAGGATGTGAGCTTGAGAATCCAATCAACCCATTGAGTCGAGAAGCCAAAGGCTTCCAGAACTGACCTCAAATATTGCCAGCTTAACCTGTCAAAGGCTTTTGAGAGATCTAGTTTAATGAGAATACCTGGCGTTTTGCTCGTCTTTAAGGTGTGAATAACCTCGTTGGCAAGAATGACGCTGTCCATAATTTGTCTCCCTTCCACATATCCAGTCTTCTCATTGGAGATAATAAAAGGCAAGAGTGGTTTAAGACGATTGGCAATGATCTTTGTAAGTATTTTGTATATGATATTACATAGAGAGATTGGCCGAAACTGCTTCGGGCTGGTTGCCCTTTCTTCCTTGGGGATAAGAATGATGAAGGTTGCATTTAAGGCAGAAAGAACCTGCGCAAATGATCTGGATTCTTCAACTGCCAGCCAAATGTATTCCTTAATCATATCCCAACAATGGTGGAAGAAGTCCGTGGTGAAACCATTTGGACCTGGAGATTTTCCTGAGGGCATGTCCTTAACTGCCAACTCCACCTCCAACTGAGTAACCGGTCTCATCAAAGCAGTGTTCTGCTCCATATTAATCAGCCATGGAATGTGTTGAGTGACTTTTTGAATGGCCTCCTTCCTGTCTGCATTGCTTTCCGTGAGGAGCTCTTGGTAGAAGGAGTTGAGCCTCGTCGCTATTTGGTCATGTTTTCTAATTGGGGCTCCTTTCTCGTCCTCCAGATGGGAGATGCGGTTGATGTATCTGCGGTGTGTCATCGCCCTGTGAAAGAATTTTGTGTTACGTTCCCCCTCCTTGAGCCATTGTATCCTAGATTTTTGCCTCCATAGGATTTCTTCTTGCTCTCTGCAGGTCTCTAGGTCTTTTTTTAATCGATCCTCTTCCAGCGCCAAGTCCTAAGGACGGGATCCTGCTATGAAAGTTCACTGGAGATCTTCAAGTTGACATTCAATTTCCTTTTTTCTGAGGAAAATGTCTCCAAAAGAGGTTTTGTTCCATTGCTTGAGGTGTACTTTGAAGTTTTTGAGGCGTAGCTGAAACTTTTACATGTGAGTGTCGTGCTCTATTTCGGCCAGCTGATGAAAGTCTGGGTGGGAGAGCCAGAACTTTTCAGAGTGGAAAGGCTTGGGTCTAGGGGGAAATCCCGGGTCCATGCTGAAAACGATGGGCCAATGATCCGACCCTATTTTTGGCATAATGTTTTCTTCCACTGCCGATTCGCTTTCAAGTAGGGCCTCGGTCATTAAAAAGCGGTCCAGCCTACAAGCCAAATGATGATGCCCTGTTCTTTTATTGGACCAAGTAAAGATTCCATTCCATGTTTCTAAGTCGACCAAGTTTAGTTGTTCTATTAGGGCACTGAACAGTCCGCTGTCCTGCTCCAAACGCTTTGAGCCTCCTGCTTTTTCTTCAAGCGTTAGGATCATATTGAAGTCCCCTCCAATTATCGAGTTTGGTGAATGAATTAGTGTCTGAATATAATGGAGGGATTGTATAAATCTCTCCTTGTCTTGAATGGACTGCGGTCCATAGACATTTGTTATTACTCCTTCCTTTGAGGAGGCAATGTCTTTGAAGAGATCTGTTAAGGTATTTCTGGTGGAGAAGGGATGAAGCAGAGTGACCGTGAGCGGGTTTCAGAGAATGGCCAAACCACCCGAGGCACCCACTGAGTCCTGGAAGAGGAAGTCCCCATTTCTCCAACTGTTTCGGAAAATATCTTCTGCCTCCCTACCTGCGCATTTGGTTTCTTGCAATAGTAGGATATCTGGATTCTCTGTTTTAATACATTCTCGGAGGATCCGTTGCTTGGACCTTCCATTAAGACCTCTAATGTTCCAAGAGATTATCTTCATCANGCGGGTTCCAGAGAATGGCCAAACCACCCGAGGCACCCACTGAGTCCTGGAAGAGGAAGTCCCCATTTCTCCAACTGTTTCGGAAAATATCTTCTGCCTCCCTACCTGCACATTTGGTTTCTTGCAATAGTAGGATATATGGATTCTCTGTTTTGATACATTCTCGGAGGATCCATTGTTTGGACCTTCCATTAAGACCTCTAATGTTCCAAGAAATTATCTTCATCATGAGGATTGTGGAGGGGGGTGGAGGTATCCCTCCGAAAGCCTCTGTATTTGACCAGAGTTGATCATCAGGTGCCCTGCTTCCTTGATGAGTTGCTGGGCTGGTTTGCGGCCACGCCTTTTGTTTTCTTTGGTGTGTTTTTTGGGCTCATGATTGGGATCTGGCGCAATACCCAGCCTAGCTGTGGAGCCAGCAGATGTGTTAATAAACACCTTGTGCACTTTCCTGAGCTGTTCTACTGGTAGGTGCTGTAGGTATTTTTGGTTAAGTGCTTCTTCTAATTTTTCCAAGTCGATCTCCGCTAGATCCATTTCATCCATGATCATATTGGTGTCTTCTTCCCTGCTAGAAATTGTGGAAGGGGTTGTACCCTTCGCATGAGAGGCATGTGGCTCTTCAGTGCTTTTGCCTTTCTCTTACGCTAGTTCTTGGAGGGGGCTCTGTACATCCTTCTCTGTCGGTTGCTGGCTCAGGGCATCAAAAGAATTCTTAGATGGGACCTTTGGAGCCGGTTTCTGATTCTGCTTTTTTGAGGGAGTCTTTCGCCTGCCTGTGGCATTGGTAAATCCATCTTTCTGCTTAGCTTCAGAGGGTTTAGGTGCTGTGGCATTCAAGGGACAGTCTCGGAACAGGTGACCGTGCTCATGGCACTTCCGGCGGTGGAAGGGTATGTGTTCATAATCAATTGTTTGGCTCCAGTCTTCATCCTGGTATTCTAGTGTGATGGATCCCGGTAGAGCTTTCGATATGTCCATGTAGATGCAGATACGGGCATATGAGGTGTACTTTCTTAATCTCGTGGTTTCTGAGGTCTTGACATACTGCCCCACCGTGTTACCTATGCCCATGAGTATTTCTTCCAGCTAGAATTCTTGTGGCAAGGAGTACAGCCTAATCCAGACCGGGGCTCTTGTGAAGTCTTCTTGTTCTGGGCTGAATCTATCGATCCAGAATCTAAGAAATAAACCCGCTGAGTTGTAAAAATATGGCCCATTATCAAATATTCTGTCTTTGTCTTCAATGTTATAAAGAATAATTGTGAAAAAGCCCTTGGAGCTGAGCTGGACCTCATAGTCTCCTTTAGGGTTCCACCATTCCTTAATCCATCGAGTGAGATCTCTTTCAGTTGGCCAAAGGCCCAGGAATTTGCCTATCAGGGCGTGTTCCATCATAAACTGGGTGTGTTTCCCCACCCTGGTCGATTTAATATGATACAGAGGAGGTTTTTCTAGTTGGGGGATACACTTACCTGGCAGCCAGTTTTTGGACGCTTGTTGGTGTGATGTACTGGGGTCGAGTTCCATTTCCTTGTTGCTGCTTTGCTCCTGGATAAAGAGTTTTTCCCTCAAATGCTCCGGCGGCTCGAAGGCCGGTCTCTTAGCACGGGAGCCGTATTTGTCAGTGGCGGCCATGTCGCAGTATGAGGGGGGTTTCCCCCCCTCACCGGAGCTCATTACGGAAAGCGCCGGGGACTTGTGGTCCGAAAGCCTGCCTCACAAGGTATTGGGTATTCAGTGCTCTAGCGTCAGAGCACGCATCTGTTGAACACGGGTCGCTGGATAAACGACGCGCTAGGGTTACCTTCTTGTTGCAGAGCACATGTGTCATTACCATTATTCAATGATTATGTTATTTTCTGTTCATGAAACTTTAAATTGGTTAGGTTAAAGAAGTTTCATAGAAAATACTAATTTAATTAAAAATAAAGAAATATTAGTATGGCAAGTCTTACAAAGTAAAAAGGTTTAAAAAAAGTCACGAGTCTAACAAAATCCAAAAGCAAAGAGGACAAGCTTTTTAATCCATACCAACTTTAAGTCACGGGATTATTGGTATGCAGGCCCACATTATAAAACAATGTTTTTTAAGGAGAAATTTAACTTATTATCCCTGTAGTTTGCGGTGGTATATAGCATTTGATATGTTATTGATCGTCTATTAATTGGGGTTTGATTAAAATAATTTTTATCATTTTTAAAGGTATAACATTATAATTTGTTTTTTTTTTTTTTAAATTATTTTAAAACATTTTTTTAAATTATGATTTGTTGTTCAAATGCAACTCTTATTGTCGCAGTGACGGCGGAAGTATCTTCAAGGATCTAATGAGTTGACGCTTGTCTTTAATGAGTTTAGGACCGATTGTGAGCCGCACATTCATTCCATTCTCAAAACATCGAGCAATGCCACATGTTGCAGGTCAAACCTAAGGATTTATTCATACAAATCGTGGCTACTTGGGGCAAGTTTTGCGGCGGTTGCAGAATTTTACATCAAATTAAACCAATAGGCTAAGGGAATGGATCCTGGGGCAGTGTGAATGAATTTCTTACCTTGAAATCGATAAGCTTCAAAGGAATGAATTTCTTACCTTGAAATCGATAAGCTTCAAAGGATTCGGTGTGCTACAACCTGTTCAAACAGATTTTGCCCATCTTTATTTCTTTTTTCTAAAATTATTATCGAAAAGACCTTTTTGTTGGTATTACTCCATCGTTGTCTTGTTCCTATCAATTATACCTACCTACCAATTATACCTACATAGCGGTAGGTATACACTGCCATGCAGCCTTGTTTTATTTTCAAATCGTTGATTTGTTGATGTTCTCAATTACATATCTTAAGGTTAAATTGACAACCCAAGTGAGTTTTAATTTAAAGTGAAGCATGTGGGTTGTGATTTAAAGTGGAAGGCCCCATCCTTAGCCTAACGTTTTGAACCTGTGGACTTGTGTTTGTTCTGGGGAGGGAGGGATTTAGAGCTTCTTTACTCACATGAAATTGGTGGAGGAAGTGTTCAACTGAGTCCTTGAGGTCTTCTTTACCCGCATGAAATAGGTGAAGGAAGTGTTCATCTCGAAAAATAGGTGGAGAAAATGTTCATGTAGTGTTCATGCCTGGTCCAAAGGGACATGTTAGTGTACTCCAAAAACTATTAAAAAACACTTACCATGCAATTGTTCCCTAACCTTTTTATAAATCTAAGATAAAAATCTAGAGGGATTGATATTTCAATAAATAATTGGGTAGGTATAACATCTCTGTTTAATTGAGAGATAGCTAATCTCAAAGATTGGATGTGAGGAGGTAAAAGTCTTTTACAATCCCCCAAGTAATGCAAACTTGATGTACATAACTTTGGATCATGTTGTGTATTTTTAATCTTATGATGCATTGTATTTCTAATTTTATAGTTGAAGTAAGTATTTTCAACATAATTTTTGTGCGGGTAATGTTGGGCTTTATTGTTGTATCTTTTCAAAACAAATGAAGATGAATATATGTTTTACTTATTTATCACATTGTTTGTAGAGTCTAGTCTAAGATTATTTTGGTGTTTTGTTCTTCTTTTGGAGTTCAAGGTCTCTTCACCCTCACTCTAGAACAACGATCAAAATGAAACTAGGTTTCACATGTTTAAAACCCATTAACTCGCTTCATATTATGTATCATGTCAAATAAGATGCAACTTTTCAATGTTTTGAGCAATGTCTTGTTTTACAACAAATACATCATTGGATTGTTAAAAATTGTTTGCATATCTAGATTTAGTTGTCTCATTTGAATAACACATGAACAATTTGCAAACAAGATGTTGATTTATTCTATTATGAAGTACTACAGATAAAAAAGAGCTAGTGTTGTATTACAATGCTACACTTATTCAATGTCACATATAACATGTATTATGTGGAATCTGCAAGTTGTTTTTGTGTGCTAGATAGTTTTCTTGGTTAAGAGCACTTCTTTGTCAACTATAAGAAAGTACTCAAGACTCAAAGTTAGGTCAACATCTCAACAATAATCAACTCACAAAAAACAAATTTTTTTCTCAAAACCACTCAAACTACATCCAATTCCAACAAAAACATTCAATATCAAATACATAATATAAAACATATAATAAAAAATAAAAAATAAAAACGGGATGAACCGACTTTTCAATCATTATACATGGGTGGAATAATTACATTTTACTTATCAATTTATAGACTTATACTTTTTAATACACATCCAATTTAAATTTATTTTAAATTATTTACCTTTACTTGTAAAAAAATTACCAGAATTTAGGAATTTGAATTTTTTCAATTTACCCGTGATTATCCTTGGTAATATCGCTACTTGATTGTCCTTATCCTTGGTCACTTTTTACACATCACATACTTTTACTTTATTGCGTTGAATTAGATTTTTCCCAATTTACCCCTACGTCATTGTCCTTATCCTTAGTCACTTTGTACTTTTTACATCACATACTTTTACTTTATTGTGTTCACCTAGTCACTTTACAACGACACTCTAAATATATTACAGAGATTTTTTCCAATTTATCCCTAAGTCATTGTCCTTATCCTTAGTCACTTTGTACTTTTTACATCACATACTTTTACTTTATTGTGTTCACCTAGTCAGTTTACAACGACATTCTAAATATATTAAAGAAAGAGTGGGCTAATTTGGGAGTAATTTTTCTTTATGAGTTACTTTTTTGCCATGTTTTTTGGACATGCAGTTTTGAATTTTCGATCTATTTAGAAGTTTGATTGATTTTTTGAGTATCTAAATTGGTTTAAAATGAAACAAAACTCTTGGGAAAAGTTTTGAAATGCATGAAATTTTCATCTATGCTAAACTCAAGCTATCTTGAAACAGAATTCAAACCTATTTTTTTACCTTAAAAAAGAAAAGATTACTCCCTAATTAACTTACTCCTATTAATGAACCCCTCAATTGAGCCTGGTCACAAAACAACAAACCCTTTACTTGCAAAAAAAAATTAATAAAAATAAAATAAAATTATAATCATTTAACGAAATAGATAAATTTGAATTTTCCTATTTACCATTTACATCAAATACTTTTGCTTTATTGTGTTTGCCTAGTCACCATGGAGTGACACTTTAAACATAGTGCATCAATATAATGACAGAACCAAGGGGGCCCTCAACTCGGCCAGCCCACGTGATTGTAACAGACGTTTCTGATGTCTATGACATGTTCAACCTTCTTTTAGCTTTCATTGTGTAAAAACATGTTTAATTTTTTTCAAAAATTATTATAAAATAGGATAGTTGGTTTATTGTCATTTTTTCATTCAAATGTCTCTAGATGTAGACGTTTTTATAATTCACATGTATCTATATGTAGATATTGACTACACCAACATTAAACACTTGATTATGTGTGAGCACTTTGGAAAGTATTCTTTTTCTGGAAGTTAGGTTTGGAAAAAATTCTTTTTCTTTAATTATTAAAAATGTACCATTTCTTTAATTAGTAGTATTAAAGATTTTTTTAATTAACAAAAATAACAATATTTGTATTAAAATAAATAGTAGTTAAGTTGAATATGTAGTAATTTTTTAACAAAAATCAATATTACTATCATATAATAGAAAGATCCAAATCATTCTTCTCAAAAAAGAATTTCAAAAAGTTTTTGTTAATGTAAATTCTATAAAATATATCTAAAATTAACATTATAGTATACAATACTAGAGTAGATTTATTTTAACTTCGGATCTATCATGTAACTAGTTATAGACATTAAAATCTTTCAGATGCTATGGATCTAGGCTGGTTCTTTATGTGTGTGTATGTGTGATGTGTCAACTCCATGTTGAGCATGGAAGGAATTGCACATTTCTCTTACTCAACCCACGATTCAAATGTTTTAACCATAAGAATTTTTTACTTTCAATTGTTTTTTACTAATATTTTTTTAAATGACATGTGTTAGCTCCATATTAAATATTGAAGGAATTGCATATCTCTTTCGTATGAGAAGTAGAAAGCACCTATGTGTAGAATAATATTTTTTTTTTACTTTCAATTACTCTCTCTATATGAAGTTGATATAAAATTATTTTAATTAAAGGTAAATGTTTATATAAAATTATTTTACTTAAAGT
>JASDQU010506277.1:22825-33015 GCA_032191745.1 Picea mariana | reverse complement strand
TTATTAATATTTTTTTAAATGCTGCATATCAACTTCATGTTTAACAAAGAAGAAATTACACATCTCAAGGGATGTAGAAAACACCTTTTAATACAATACAATATTAATGAAAAAAGTGTAACCAATATTAATGATATTAATGGGTTGAAATTCCCACTTACCCAAATACACATCTTCAATCATTTAATTAACTGTTTCCTTTTTCTTAAAATTTTTCATGAACATAGAAAAAATAATTAAAAAATATATATTTTAAACTATACCTATTATTGTGAGAAAATGATCATCTTCAATCATTTAATTAACTGTTTTCTTTTTCTTAAGATTTTTCATGAACATAGAAAAAATAATTAAAAAATATATATTTTAAACTATACTTATTATTGTGAGAAAATGATATGTTGAAATAAGTTTATGTTGCTCTTGTTTATCTTTAAAGTTTGATGGGTTATTTTTGAAGTTTGATGGATTATTTTGGACCGTTAATATTTGGTTGGGTGATTAGAAAATTGTTGTACTTCACTTAAAAACACAATTTCCAATTTTCCAATTTTTTTAAATAGAAGGATGGTTTTTTTTTGGTTATTAAGAAAAAAAATCCTATAATATTTTAAACTTGCTTTTAAAATTATTCAACAATTCGGAATTTTTAATCAGAGAAAGATTGTTGAACCATTTTAAGATTGGAAAGTTTGTTAAACCGTTTTCTATAAGATGAAAT
The DNA here is from genome assembly GCA_032191745.1 of Picea mariana. Lineage (NCBI taxonomy): Eukaryota > Viridiplantae > Streptophyta > Pinopsida > Pinales > Pinaceae > Picea > Picea mariana. Next base: position 32,294 of record JASDQU010506277.1, on the reverse strand, counting down.
AAAAATCACATGACTTTTGAACTTTTTAAGATTGGAAAGTTTGTTAAACCGTTTTCTATAAGATGAAATAACAACTACATGACTTTTGAACTTTTGAATATTGAAATTTTATTTTGTACATGTCCATGTCCATGAGACAATTGTATATTTGTTTTTAGTTTTTTAAGGTTGATATTAACCTTTGGATATTTTATATTGTCTCGGGAAGAGCATGAAAATAAATATATCAAGGTATGATTTCACTATTTGAAAATTCTCTTTCCTTTGTCTCTTTTTACCTAAGAACTAACCATTGTTTTTAACTTTTACTCTTTAGTGTAGCTCAACTAGGGGAGGCTTGGACTTTCACATGTGTTAATAATTAATAATTAATAATTAATTGTTTTTATTTTTTTATTTTTTTCAATAGAAAATTAGTTCATTATATTAGTGAAAATATATTTTTTACATCTTCAGACCCCACAAGAGTTCATAGTAGTACTACTCCATCACCCATGCTTAATAAGCATACTATGCAACACATCCAAGCACACAAGCTGCAAACTAGTGATACAAAAAACAAGGTATAAAATCCCATCAGATTCCAGATAAAGAAGCTAAACCAGTAGCTGCACGCCCTCAAAAGGACCTCGAAGTGTTTGACCAACACTGCATACCCCAACAAGACCTCAAAGTGTAGACCATATTGCCACACGCCCCCAAAATGGACCTCAAAGCTCTAGTCCAAATCCTCAGATAGGCAGAGTGTGGCACAGGAAAATGTTTCGAGAAAAAAATGGCTCCGTACAGTCTCCTCGGCCCCTAACAGCAGCCGCAGGAAAACCATTGCCACCAACAGATAGGCCCCTCATGCCTACAATGGCGCTCCATGCGGATCCCTGCACCGCCGCCACCTGATCCTCCACCGCCACCATTCATGACCCTCTGAAGCCCCATCCCGACTGCAGGAAGTTTCACCCTGCTGACCTCTAGCCAAATGCCAAACAAGGATCCGGCTGCAACCCGCAGACAGGTCCTCTCTCCCCCATACAAGGCACTCCACCCGGTTGCTTGCAATGTCGCCACCCGTATCCACCATCGACGCCGACCGAAACCCTCTGAAAGCCACATCTCGCCCGCCTGCTCTGGAAGGGTTTTACGCCTGCACACGCCCTTCACCAAGAAGAAACCAGGGATGGGGCTAGCAAAACCTAGCCGCAGAGCCCACATTATCATAACCCTAACTCGACTCTCAAACCCTCCGCTCTAAATTTATTAGTTCTTGTGAAGGCAAGCAAGGACTCTAGCATTCAATACAACATTCACTCTCAATTAGTTTGAGTTTGACTACAAATTTTTTTAGGCTTTCTAAACTTTTACATAGGAAAAAAAAAGGTTATTTTTTTTACAATATTTAAATTTATTTTATTAAATATACTATTGGCGAACAAGATCAAAGTCTTATTGATGAGCTCACTTTAGATAAGATAGATAAAACTAAGTTTTCGGTCTATTATAAATCTTTAAAGAGGTTGACACAATGCATTTTCTGCAATGTTACATATAACCCAAATTTAGTGCTTTTGCATACACCACCTTTCTCCACTTTCTCCATCATGAGGTGAGTATTGACGACACTCTACCACCATTGTCTTTTGACAACACTCTACCACCATTGTCCACCGCCATAAGGTGCTTTTGCATATGCCTTTCTCAGCCTTTCTCCACTCCACCGCCATAGCCTTTCTCCATCACCATAGGGTGCTTCTGCATATATTTGTGATTATACAATACATCACAACATCACCATTGTGCATATATTTGTGATCTACACATACTATACATCACCACATCACGGGTTAGCTAAAGATATATCATTTATTTTTCATTATACAATACATCACAACATCACTGTTCTCAACATCACCACAATATCACCATTCAATTATCGTTCTACATATATTTGTGATTTGCATATACAATACATCACCACATCACCTGTTCGTTGAAGATACATAGTTCGTGGGATGAAAATACATCGTTCATGGGATGAAGATGTTGCTGGAAGGTTGGACATCCTGGATCTGCAGTTAAGGTACAAAGAATCTACTAGGGCTTACATCCTTACATCTTACAGTGATTTATCATAAAAGAATGGATAGTGATAATAAATCATTCCTAACTAAAAACTGTTATATAGATATCATAATTAATTTCATTGTATGAGAGGATATTAAAGAATAATAGTGAATATAAGGTTTATAGCATTTCCTCTAGCTAACCCCTATTATCCATCCAATGGCGATCAAACTTGCATTCTTGTACTAGTATTGTGAACCCATAACAGTGTACACACAAGGAATAGATTTTGAAAGTGAAATAAGAAAAATCATGTCAAATTAATTATATAAACATGAATCATCTTCAAGTTTATATGTTGTCCCAAAAAGCTAAGCGTCACAAGATCAAGATCATGGCCTAGTAAGCTATAAATGACATTTCATGATAAAAAAATATACAGATCTTCTTTGTATTGATCCAAGCCAAAATCACGACATACTTTTTAAAATAGGACATGGGCAACGACGAGCTGACCTTCTCCCAATCTTGAGAATTGTGCACGTATAACTTATTGAATTTGAAGATATCAGTTCTCTTGTGTCTCTGCCGTGGGCATCGAGCCATCCAGTCTGCTCAACAACATAGTCCGCACCAGAAATAAACTCTATGTTTAATTGGACCTTAATTTTCTATGTCTTATCTTGTTTCCTCTTGACTGACACCATTTTGAAGTTTTGGTAGATGAAGTTGTACTCAATGGTGTCGACTTTCTTCTGTACCAAACAAGTACAAACAAAATAGAGAAGTAATAAAGTAAGGAGATGTGGATTCCATATAATATTTGGGAAAGCGTGCTTATATATATATAACAAAGTGTATACATGCAAATAACCATTAATGGGTATGGATCGACTCTTAAGTCTCCAAAGAATTTCAAAAGTAGAAATACAATGAAGAAACAATAATAAATAAATATTAAAAAGGTAAAATACAATGAAGAAACAATAATAAATAAATATAAAAAAGGTCAAGGCTTAAATGAATTTCTGGTATTAATAACCACCATAATCTCATTTATAAGAAAAGAGATAGCTACATCGTTATTGGTTAACTTCCCAACACTAGCATTGTCTACCTCTGAGAAAGCATGTCCTCTGCCTAGTGGTTGGTATGGCAGAAACTCAACGGCTCAACATAAATTATTAGGAAAAAAATCATGGTGGCAGGATTTGGTTAATCAAATGGACACGTTGCATTATGCATGGCAGGACTCACTAGGCCTCCTACTCCACAACTCCTTCAAGCTCTAAAGGCAAAGGACCAAAAAGAATGATTGAGGGAAGGACCGGGCCTAAAATCAAGGTAAACCCATAGCGAATTGATTTTGGTTATAGGTGAAAATACTAAACAAACATAGGAAGATGAGTTGGTAAAAGGAAAATATATTGTCTATATACACACCCCTCTGTGTATCTACTTATCTATCTAATACATGTGATTTGAAAATTTATAAAGCACATCCTAACAAGAAAGACCAAGTGAAACTAAAAGAAAAAAACTTAGTTCTCATTGGTTTCGGGGAGCATAACTTGGCAATAGGAACAAATAGATCAATGAAGTATCTTACCTAAACCGTGAGGTTCACGAGCTCCCAAACTGAAATAAGTGGATGACATTACCTTCCGGTTGATCACTCTTGAATAAAGCCATCCGGGAAGATTGGGGGATTTGTTGAAGCATTCACTATTGTGATTGAGATTGCCGAGGCAATGGAACCCTCTCCTGCTTTTTGTTCTCTTGAATGGCGGTGCTTTCCTTGCAGAGGCCTGACACAACACAAGACCAATGTACATGAATTAGCTGAGCAAAAGCTTGGGCTTTGAAAAGTGAATCCACAAGTACGGTTTGAGAGCATGTTCACCTCACTAGTTGGCAAGCATGCATGGATCCACTAGACATTTGTAAACGTCAAAAGCACCATCGATCTTTATGTACAATGCCAAGTTCACTGTAGAATTCCATGTACTTCCATAGCTTATTTGATTATGGTGAAACAATATACTCCTATAACTCGATTATGGTGGATGCTTAAGGTAAATGGACACTATGAGAACTTATTAATTGTGTTACACAAATTCCAATACAATTAAATTACTATATTGACGTGGAAATAGTAATCACCCTTCAATGAGGTGAACATATTAGAGTCAATGTATTATTGATTGCATATGAATCACACATACCCAAATGCTAGCGTACATACCTTTCGGTCAACCTTTACTGTTAAAACTGGTATAAGATGAGTCTTTCTTTGCACGACCTGACAAAGGATTGACCACAGACGACAATACAAGACACAAAGTTGGGCCTGAGCTGATTGCTTTGGATATAGAGGCTCTATAAGGTGTTATGCATATGCAACTAGATGATCTAAAACTGAATATGAAACAGATTCCTCAACTTCTAAAAAAAAATGGTCCATCAATGCCAAGAACTTAAGCACTAGCAACAATTTCTAAGCCTAATCATTAGACTCGGATGACACTACAACAATTGGCAGTCACAACCATCAACAACAACCTGATTATATCGTTAGGCCATGTGTTTGATCAAATTTATAACTACTGAATTTATGTAGTCTTTTCCCGTCCCTCCGTTGCTAGGGCTAGAGAATTTGCTTGTTGCTCAGTTCCAGGTCAAGAACTCAAAGCACTAGTTTAAGAATCAAGGACGAAGTATAACACATAGAAACTCTCCATCATAGTGACGCTTTCCATCATGCGTTATCCCTATCAGTTGGGGAAACTACTATACTCTTAGATAAGATATATGTTATTTGTTGGTTTTACACGGGTTCATTCTCGTGCTCAAACTCATTGCTTCATCGACCTTTCTTCAATCGTATTCTTCATAAGGAGCTCCAACAAAGAGGTTCTTGGGATTGGACCCCGCTAGGCTCTCTTGCTACAAAGAAACTAGTGCATCCCATCCAAACCAGTGCGCCCCCCACCAGGTTCTATTGCTACAAAGAAACCATGCCCAGGAGATATGGGAAGGAGAGCACTTCCCACATGGAGTAAATAATGAATTCATATAGACAAAATAAACAATAAAGAAAGTGGGCTCCATGAAGTATGTCAATACGATATAAATATTGGACATTTCACTTTTCGAGGCGTTCTCTTTGGAGTCCTGACACCTTTCTACAAGTTGCATAATATGCATGCAATCCTTTAGACATGTGAAAGGATAGTTCCTCCTCAATACATATGGGTTCACTTGTTCAATTATTTATAATTTGTGGATTCTATAATGAAAATTATGACTTGGACAATTTCATTGAGGTGAACGAGTATTTATTCTTTGCTTTGTATTTTCAATGAAAGCAGGTGTCCCTGAAGGGATATTAGTTGGGCATAACTTCCCTTTAGATCGTAGGAGTTTTATTTGGCTGGAATGATAGATTTGTGAACACGTATTACCAGAATACACTTCATTGAATAATTAGATGCTATGGTTTTAGCAAAGCTAGTCAATAGTTGAAGAGCAGTGGAGACTTTTATGGTATATGTCATTAACACTGAGTCACAGATCATTCCTGCGATGATGATCTTGTGTTTTAGAATTAATTGAATGAATGATCTCTTTTATGGTGAACACTCTTTATTGGTAGTTGGCAGGTTAGGCGCACAGGGAAAGGATCCATGCAATGGGGTAAAACTATAACACAAACTATAACACTTTGATATGTTCATTGTGTCTGAGTTGCTTTCAATAACACTAGGGCCGATTTGTGGTAGTCTTTGATTTTGATTGTGTCGTTACTTATTAAGTGATTTATTTGTAGGCCTTGCAGCCGATATGTACTCATGTGTTGCATATACAATGAAGGAGGTATGTACTTTGTCTGTGATGCTACAAATTCCCATACCCATGCCTTTGCTACTCGGTAAATTGGGTAGTAAATTGTCTTTTCCCACAGGTGGGTGGACGTAATGGAGAAAACTGTTTTCTTTCTTACAATTTGGGAAAGAAACTAATAATGGATCCCTCCTATTAAAGGTTTATAGATGGAGGTTGCACGAATCGACTTATCTATGTGAATCTGCAAGGGAGTATGCTTTCCTTTCATTCGAACTATAATAACAAATATAAGTGTTTCCAAGCTAAATTGAACCGGACTTGGATCATTGTTTTGAGTCATGCGATCATCGTTTTTAGTAACTAGATCAAAGAAATTGACCATATCCACCAGCCTAAGTGCCCTCCTTTCCTGGTATGAAATGAAATTCATGTGCGTTCGAGTTGAGATGCAATGGTGCATCCTATCTCTATCTATTTTTACCGGAAACAATTACTAATGGCCCACAAACAAGTATTCAGGGCACCTACGACCCTCTTCGAAAGGATGTTGGGTTCAGTGTAGCTACTACCTAACTCTTGGTAAATAATTTTTGCTACAGGTACTAGGTTGGTTCCCTTCCCTATTTATACATGCCTAAATGGGTGACCAAACACATCTCTTCAGAGCTTTCTTAGGTTAGGTTCGTTGCCTAACCTATTCAAGTCAGAATTTTTTCCCAACTATTTGACTGTTCCTTGATATGCCTATATAGGGGTAAGCGGTTAGATGGGTATGGAGTGTGAGTATGGCTATGGGGACGTGCTTGAAACATGGCCAAAGTAATCGTAGTGCAACTACTAACTCCCATTCTTCCCACCATTGCCATGCAAAGAGGTAACACCATCCTCTCCACATCGTGGTCGAAATGCTCATGGTTGCACCTTTTGGTTGATATGTGGCATGCCAACACTGTCCAAAACGTGACTCCGTAAGGATAATGGTGGCACAAATATCCATTATAGAATGCAGTCGTGTTGTGCAGATAAAAGTGAGGAATACATTAAGTGCATTTATACTTTTATATGGAATCGTGAATGGCAGATTAAAACCGTGAATGATATTCCCATTTATGGTTTTGTGACTATTGGTTAAAATCCACATCCCAACCTGGTTCACTCAATTGGTTTTGTCTTCAGTAGGTTTTGTCGTCGGTATTGGATAAAAATTTAAGCTGAATAAAAAATTGAAAGTAACTTTGTCAGTATTGCAACCATTACAACCAGTTAATATGAATACAAAACTGAAAGAAACCAGTTGAACAACAAATGAGATAAAACCATTCTTATGCTTCTTATCATAGCGAATAATTATACAGAGAAGATTTTCAGTTTTTCATTGTGGTCATTGAGTTTATTTCTCTTCTGTATTTTGAATGACAATTGTATTTTGGGCTGGTAGAAAATTGCAGCCGTTGCAGGGGCATTGACTAAACTACAAAAGAAAGATCTGATTGATTTCTTTATTCTTCCCTTGCATTGAATATTTTGTTTATCCTTCCCTTATCTTATATGAAATGCACCTAAATAAAACGACTATACTCCTATCATTTATCGCCCCTCCGTCCCGTTGTCCCAACAACCAGAAAATAACTTTCTTCATTCAATCCATCTAATCTATAGTTGGTAGTTACTTTGATGGGGCCCTTTAATAAGGCCATACCGAAGGGACTCTCCAGTCCTAACTAATTCAAAATTCACAAAGAGAAAAAATTGATCAACAAAACTACCTTGAAAATCCTTCTTTTAGTAATGCATACCCATGGTATAAAACATTTATGATCATTGTTTTATGATCATTTTGTTCCAGGAAGTATCAAATTACATTTAAGGTCATTTTGTTCGGGAACTTTCAATTTACCATATATTAATGTCATAACAATTTACCATATATTAATGGCATTATGCCATTCTCAGGCATTTGCGGCAGGGACATCACTACTACAGTAGCACTTGTTCTCTTCAGTGTAGTCCAAGAATGGGAGACTTGTCCTTTTATTTCTTGTTAAACCTTGTGTGAAGTCTAAATATAATTACAGGATTTGTATTTTGATAGAGGCACAAAGTTGGATAGTTGTTTTCTTTTTTGTAAATAAAAAAAGAGGATCCTTGTATTATATCATCATGAGTGTACAACTGTATGTCGTTTGGCAGCCACCTGTTCCGTGACATAAGGGAAACTAGAACAGGTGGCTCCAAGCGGTGATATGTCTATCATGGTGGAGATTCAGTTTACAAAAATTGAGCAAAAGATGAAAATTTCAACAAGAACTTTGTTCCCACTAGCTAGCCTAGGGCAGGCTTCATTCAGAGCTGCCATTACTAAGAAGGTTACACAACTGTAAAAATGAGTGAAAATAAAATCACTATGCATGCTAAAAACTATAATTGACAAGAACCAGAGTCATGGGTGGGTCACGTCAAGCCCTTGGGGAACCTGTATGTCCATGGGCGGTGTAGATCGGGACGAACTTCTGCTTGCAGGTGGGGCATTGTGAATGTGTTGGGGAGTTTGAAAGCGCCTTGAACAACAGATCTAGTCGCTGGTGGATTGTCCTTTGGCCATGCACCTGCTCATCTGCCACTGTCGGATGTCAAAGAGGAGCTCAAGATGCTCCGTTGCTAGATGATAGGTGTAGTGTGAGCCCTCCTCACCATCGTCTGTGCCTGTGTCTTCCGCTATAGCTGTAGTTGGGTTCTCCCTAGCTCCTGTCAATTGCCAGCTTGGGGGGATTTCCTCCTCCACTATGCATCCTCCTTCCCACCATTGAGGTTGAAAATCTTTGGAAGTGGAGGGGATTGGGAGGATTGCCTTGGAGGATGACCCTTTCGTTTTCACCAGACTCGGGCCTGGTTGAGAAGCCAAAGGTGGCCCTGCGTCATTCAACTTCAGGCCAGGATGCTCAATTGAGGGTAGTGTGACGCACCCCGCCCCTCACCGAGCAAGCTGCTTCCACCAGGATCTTCAATTTCTCACGGGCCCGAAGAGTTAACACTCTCCAACTCCCACGGGAGTCCGCTACCCACAGTAGGCTCCTTCAACTGTCTTCCCCCTCCTTCGGAAATCGGGATATCGCGACTCGGGAGTTCGCGGTTCACGCGAACACCATTCACATACACGACCAAATCCCGAACCCCGATGATCAACGTTCAACGCCCTTTTCTTCTTGGGGAATTTCCTTTCGGAAAATCGGCGATTATGTTGCTATATGTCTCATGCAACACAAAACCCCGAACCCTGAATTTCCGATGCCATCTGTCAGCATCCCATGGTGAGGCCTAAAGCCGTAACACCTGTCTCCCACTCTGTCTTGGGGACCCACCTTGCCACGTCCTCTTCGGGACTTCGCGGATCGCGAATCCATGATGCAAGTTTCCTTGGTGTCGAAAACCCCGAAATGTTGAAACCCCGATATCCGGGATCTGATGCCACCTGTCCAGCTATGATCGACGGCTCTGGTCGATTCGGAAAATCGCCGGTCGCGATTCCAAAGAGCTTGAGCCCTTGTCTCCAGGAACACCGAACACT
>JASDQU010506277.1:3170-16052 GCA_032191745.1 Picea mariana | reverse complement strand
GGTGCGCTCGAGGTTCAGTGCATCGCATGCTTCCTTGTAACAGTGTATGTATTTCTTCTTCATGACTATCTTAAAAAAATTCTTGTTCGTTAAAAGTAATTGAATTTAACGAAATAGGGGTAATGGCACAACCTGGTGCATGAGGTAGTATAATCAAGATAACCTTGGCTGCGATCCCCATATTCTGACGCGAACTATGCAGTAAGGATACAGTCGAATCCAGGAGGGTAGTATATTTAAGAGAACCTTGGCTGCGATCCCCAAATTCTGATGCCAACTATGCAGTAAGGATACAGTCGAATCAAGAGGGTAATATATTCAAGAGAACATTGGTTGTGATCCCCAGATTCTTATGTGAACTATGCAGTAAAGATACAGTCGAATCCACCAGCCATACTATCGAATGCACGAGGAGTCTTATAAGTTAATTCAGTCTGGTTTTTGTGTGATTGTAATGTCACGGTTTTATCAATGCATGAGCGTTTAGGCGTAGGTGTGGCGTCTCCGTGTTCAACTTGAATTAGGGTTTGGTAACGTGTTTTTTCTTTTATATACTGTCAACTGTATTAGGGTTTGGTAGTGTGTTTTTTAAATTGATATAAGGTCAACTCTAACATAATCCAACTCTGTTTGTCTAAGGAACTCCTATAATATTGCTTAAAGTACTGTACATGAACTCTGATCATAATTCAATTAACAACTCTGATCATAATTCAATTAACAACTGTACATTAACGCTCTATATGTTATAAAGTATAATAGAGATACTTATGTTAAGCTCTCCAACTTTTAATCAATAAATTACTGGAACGGCGTATTCGCGACGCTATCCAATTTAATCACTGCATTACTCAACCCTCCTCTTTCTTTTCCGTCACTTGAAAGCATACCCGCTACCCCACATATATATATATATACTCGCTACGAAATAAATATATAAAAAATAAACCAAAGATGGCTTCGGCTTTGTTCCAAGATATAAAATTGTAATGAGTTGAATAACCTTTCTTCACAGAGAAGAGATCTCATTAAATAGTGATATTTGTAGAATGTTGAACTCAAAACTTCATAAAACTTTATTTTCACGATACTTACCAATTATGAATCCTCATAATGATATATTTATAACTTAATACAAAATACTATAATTTGTTTCATTAAATGGAATCTATTTGAAACTTCTTTTCACTTCATCAATACCAAGCCAAACGCATACATTTTACTTTCCTAAACCCTAGCATGCAATGATCATAGTGTAAGTGTTCAAACACTCATAAGAATTAATAATAATTTATTTGTTTTACTGTTAATAATGGATAGGCTAATGGATAGGGTATGAAAATAGGGTATGAAAACTTGAGGTGATTTCTTGTTCCAATAAATAGTTTCATATACCAATTTGGTATGTGGTATGAGAGTGATTTTAAAAAATAGATTAGATTTTTATTATTATAATGTGTTTAGTTCAAGTGGACATAATCCTCGTTTAAGGGTGTAACCCTAAAAAATGGTACATTTTCTTAATGACAATATTGTGGTTTTCATTTTTTCATTAGCCATTTTTTCTCATCTCACCTTTTTTCACATCTATTAAATGTTTTCATCTATACAAACATCCTTTATAAAATGTTCTTATTTAACTTAACAAACATCCTATCAATGAATTGTGACTATAACTAAGGTCATCCCTTGAAATTTCCAAATTTCGTTCACTTATAATTTTGATTACATTTTATTATAATGGATACAATTCAACTTAGGAGTTGCCCCTTATAATTTTGATTTCATTTGATGTATAAGAATTTGGATATATTTTGAAGCCCCAATGATGATATTCTACATACATAATTAGAATCATTATACAATCGAATGATATAACCATTCAAGAACATATGGCTTTCTTCTAACCTTACTCATGTGTTATGTTAATTGGAGACTTTAATGCTTTACTAAATATTTAACCTTCTAATGTATGAATGCATTGAACAAGATGGCTTAAGAGTTGTATGTGTCTCATATATTTTCGCTTAATTTTCATTTTTTATTTACCAACTGTTATCATTTATGATAATTGATGATATGGTGAAAACATGTTTTAGCAATAAATGATTGAATTAATGCTCCATTGCAATAGATATTACAAATTTTCATTCAAATTAAGATGGGATAATATGTTCATCACAATTCTACATTGGCAAACGGTTATCACATTTTGACATTAACTAGGTAACCACATAATATGTCTCATCATGATTTACAACTTTATATAAAATAGATGCATAATAATTACTTTTATTTTCAATATAAAATAAAATTAAGAGATGATTCCATGCATCTCATTGTGACAAACATTTCCCAACATTGCACTCTGATGAACATTTCCCCGTGTCGCGATGTGACTAACATTTTCAAACGTCGCATTGTGACAAAAAAATTCCTGGCATCGCATTCTGACGATCATTTTCCCAACATCGCAAAAGTAAAAGATGATTATACAATGTGTCAAGTGTTTCCAAACATTGCATTATGATGAACATTTCCCTACGTCGCATCGTGATGAACATTTACGAACGTCGGAATGTGACGACCATTTCCCAATGTCACATTGTGACGAACATTTCCCGATGTCCCATTGTGACGTCCATTTCCCAATGTTGCAACAGTAAGAGATGGTTCTACAATGTGTGGAGTGTTTATAAACATCACATTACGATGAATATTTCCTAACGTTGCATTCTGACAAACATTTTCTAATGTCAAAATGTGATGACCATTTCCGAATGTCGCATTGTGATGAACATTTCCTAATGTTGCCATGTGAAGCAAATTTCCCAGTGTGTCATTGTGATGAAAATTTTCCAATGTTGCATTGTGATGAACATTTCCCAAGATCACATTGTGATGAACATTGCATTTTGATTAACTTCTCCCAATTTCACAGTGTCTCAAGCATTGTCCTACATCACATTTTGATGAACAAATCTCAATATAATTTTTCATTGTCATAAACATTTACGGTTGTCTCAATGCAACAAACTATCTCCCTACATCACACTGTGACGAAAATTTCCAATATATATATATATATATATATCGTACATCAAGCATAGTTATTGTCATGTTCATCCTCAATTGGAGTTAACTATCGTGATGATCAAGCATAGGCTATCACTCTGAACCATCGTCATCATCATGGTGATGGTGATGGTAAATATTTTATATTTATGTAATAATGTATCTTTACTTTATTAGATCAATATATGAATATACTATTATAAATTAAATACATTTTTAATTCTTTATTAATGTATTTATTAATGTATTTTATTAATGTATTATTTCATAATATATAAATACTTTATTAACACATTAATTTCTTAATCAAGAATATATAAATATATTAACTATAATATATTTAAACACAATAATAATGACTTAATATACTATTATAATTTATTACTTAATGTATTTGTTAATGCTTTATTAAGACATTAATTAATAATCTATAAATATGTTATTTATAAAATATCTGAATATTATAATAATGAGTTAATGCATTATTATAATATATTAATTTAGGTGATATATTATTAAAATATTGATGTATCATTATTTTATTAATGTATTATTACCTTATTAATTAATGTATTACTTTATTATTGTATAAATATTTTATTAATGTATTAGTACTTTAATATAATAGTTTAATGTATTTTTAATTACTTTAATACCTTTTAATGTATGATGTTTTATTCATGTATTACATTATCAATGTATTATTTTATTATTGTATAATAATGTATTAATAATAATAATAATATATTATTATTTTATAATAATGTATTACATTAACATTTTGTAAATAAAAAAAGAGATCCTTGTATTATAGCTTCATGAGTGTACATCTGTGTATTGTTTGGCAGTCACCTGTATATTGTGTATTTCGCCACAAAAGGGAAACTAGAACAGGTGGCTCCAAACGATGGTGTGACCATAGTTGCTGAGTTTCAATTTACAAAAATTGGAGCAGAAACTGAGAGTTTAGAAGGAAATTCTTTCCTCGTAACTAGCTTAAGGAAAACTTCTTCGAGAGTATCCATTTCTATGGTGATTACAAAACTGTAGAGAATAGTGAAAATAAAATCACAATTCATGCTGAACATGAGAATAGATAGGGGTGGGCCGCGTCAAGATTTTGGGGAACCTGGACATCCATAGACTGTGTAGGCCAGGACATACTTCTACTTGTAGGTAGGGAACTGAGCTTGAGAGGGGGCGCCTGAGAGTGTTTGAAACAACATATCTAAATGCTCATGGATGGTTCTCTGGCCATGCTCCTACATGTCGTGCCACTACCGCATGTCAAAGAGAAGCTCCAAGTGCTCTCTTGCGAGATGAAACTCGTGGTGTGAGCCGTCAGAAATACCATCATTGCCTTCTTTAGCAACGATCTCGCATGTGTCTTCATCACCATCATTTCCTTTTTCAGCATCGTCATTGCCTTTGTCAGTGCCGTCATTGCCTCCATCCACACCAGCCTTGCCTGTATCTTACTCATCTTTTAATAATTGCCAACTTGGGGGGATCTCCTCCTCCATAATGTAGCCCCCTTCCCACCAGCGTGGCTGAAAGTCTCAGGAGGTGGAAGGGCTGAGAGTCTTGGGGGACTTATGAAAATGGACAAAGCTTGGGCTAGTGTGAGAAGGTAGCTCAACTTCTTCCACTTTCATGCCCAAATGTTAAGGTTACGAAGGTGCTTCCTGCTTGACTTTGTTGGGTAGAGCCAAAGAGAGCTGGAATGGCTGAGGAGCATGCTCAGTCGGGGATGGGGTTTCAGATTTGGGAATGTGTAGAGGAAGCAAAGCTTGATTCTGGGTAGAGGTGGGTAGGTTTTCCTCTTTTGGAATACGCAGGGTGGATTGAGATTGGTTGGAGGGCCTATGGGGTTGGATAAAATGAGCTATCAAGGATCTCTAAGAATCTGTGAGCCAATTATACCAAATGTAGGAATTTTTGTTCCTGGTGGAATGCCTTGGCTTGCCCCTATCTCAGGGCATGGCACGAATCAAGCATTGAGAGAAATACTAGTTGGAGGAAGTGCGCAGGTCACCCAGGAGGTGAGCGAAGAAGCTAGGAGGGCCAAGAAGCTTAAAGAAGAGATGAAAGTTAGCAAACATCTGGAGAGAATAGTCGCCTTGGTTAGTTTTTAAGTCAGTGAGAGCCATTGAAGTCCCTCCCATCGCCATTGAAGGATGACAGAACAGGTATAAGCCTTTAGTGCCGGTGGCGTGGCTGGAGCGCTCCTCAATGGACATTCATAAGCGCACTAACTTAATATCCCCTATGGTGTATTCCATGGGGAATTAATATCATAGGGGTTGGCAGCTTTGAGTAATAACTCTCTCCGCTGGCTACTCCTGCCACCTGTCTCCCCTCTCTCACCACTTGTCACCCCATCCAGGTGAGGGAAGTCTCTTTGAACCAGCTCCTGGCATTGGGTCCAAATTGTTGAGCTCTGGGACTGTCCGTGTATCGTGAGGGTGATTTGTGGAGTGAGGTCCACCCGAGCATTGGTAAGTTTATCATCCACTTTGTTTTCATCTCTCTTCATGTGAGAGGTGATGATAGTTATAGAGGGTCTTAGTATGGCTTGAAATCTATAAAGAGGGCTCAGTAGGTGCCAGCTTGGGGTGATTTTTTCCAGATTTCTACCATTGATGAATTTGAAAGCTAGCTCAATTATAACCTTTGAGTCTCCCTCGATGATGAGACAAGGGAGATTGTGGTCTAGGGCTAGTTGTAATCCTCTGATCATAGCCCAAATCTCCACCGAATTGTTGGTATCATGTCCCAGATTTTCTGCAGTTATGTTGTGTATTTTGCCAAGGTTGTCCCTTATTATTGTGCCTGCCTCAAAGGGGCCCGAATTGCCTTTTTAGGCTCCATTGAAGTTGATTTTTTCAAATCAGGGAGGGGGGGGCATATTGAGGGACTTGTTAAAAGGGAAGAGGGGGAAGGAAGGGGGGTGAAAAGGTTGAAGATAGGTTGAGGACCCAGGAGTTAAGAATTAGGAGTTCTGTCGGGTCAGAGGGATGGTCATCATCAGTCCAAGGTTGGAGCTAGAGGGTCTCTTGAAGGTTCGGGAGGATGGTGGACCAAAGGCAGTCGAGGGTGGAGGGTTTTGAGTGAAAGATTCACCTATTACGTTCTTTCCAAAGTTTCCAAACTATGAAGCCTAGTAGGAGTTGCCAGATTTTGTTGAGAATTTTGCATTTTGTAGGGTCCTGGTCCCCAATTTCTGATTGTATTTCTGATGTTTCTCTGATCTTGATTAGTTCTCCACAAATACCGAATGGCATGATCGCATATATCAACACTGATGGCGCAGCTATTGAGAAGGTGTTCCATGGTATCCTCATTTTTATTACATAAAAGGAAGATCGAGGGACTAATAAAACCTCACTTTCCCATTTTATCCCATTTTAGGATCTTGTTCTATAAGAAGAGCTAGAGGAAAGTGGAAATTTTTGGCCAAAAATTTGACTTCCATACCGCAGTCCAGATGGGATCCTTTGGTATGGATTGCAAATCCTCTTATAGAGCATATCCTTCTTTGAGAGTGAAGCTATCTTTGGGTGAGTGCCCCCATCTGATTATGTTTGGGTCATTACTGAATCGAATTCTTCTAGGAGTGAGCACCTGAGTCCAGTTCTGCAAGTTGCAGTCATCTGTTAACTAAAGGTTATGAGGCATGGACTTCCATGTTCTCCAGGAATGATTGTTTGGATTGTTTACCCACATGTCATCTACTTTAGCTGTCTTGAGATTTTGTATGTGGTTGTCATAGTGTTGCAATGTTTAATCTGATTGAAGGGGTGGCAACTGTTGCCATGCATCAATCTAGAAACCGGCGTTTTGACCATTGTTGATTTCCCAGAAGGCATGCCCCTAGATTAGTGGTCTGTTTCGCCAGGCTACATTCCAAATGTTAGAGCCCTAAGTTTTTTCTTACATTTAGATTCAGTGTGATTGTTGTATGTCTAGTGTGTATTTGTATTTCCATAGTTGGGCTCATATTTATGTAGGATTTTTGATCCATCTCCACAAGATCTTTTCTCCCATAGTGTTATTGAGCTTGCCAGGGTCCCTGAGGCCAGGACCCGCCAAGGCTTTGGGTCTGCAAACTTTTTCCCAGCTGACAAGAGCCCATTTCTTGTCTGGGTTGTGGCCATGATAGAGGAAACTTCTTTGAAGATTCCATATTTTCTTTATGACTGATTGGGGGCCTGGAAGAGGAGAGAAAAGATAATCGGGTATGGCTTGGAGAATTGGTTTGAGGAGAGTGATCCTGGCTGGGAGATTGACAGAGCAAAAGGTCCAGCTGCTAAGATGATTGAAGATGGAGAGAAGGAGAGAGTCCCAAGAAATATTTTGGGTTGCCAAGTCAGACAATGGGAGGCCTAGGTAGTGAGTTGGTAGGGAGCAGACCGGTATGGACATCAGCTGAGAAACATGTTGTTGGATGGCTTTGGGGGTCTTGAAGAAGAAAAGCTGCGATTTTTCAAGGTTGAAGGAGGTGCCTGTAGCTTCACTAAAATCAGAGATGATGATATTGAGCTTGTTGGCTTCCTACACTATGGGGGTGTTCATGAGCATGGTTTCATCTGAAAATTGGATATGGGAGTCTATGGGATGTAGTCCATGAAGGGGTAGGCCTTGCAGAGAGCCATTTTATACTAAGGTTTTTATGTAACATCCTGGGCCGTCTGCCATTATTATAAAGAGAAAATTGGAGAGAGGGTCCCCTTGCCTTATTCCTAGGGAGGGGTATAAGGGATGGGAGGGGGATTCATTGACAAGGATTGAAAAGAAGGTGGAGGAGATGAGATTTAAGATCTAGCCAGTCCAGTTGGGGCAGAAGCCAAAAGAAATAAGGACTTCTTTAATATAGTGTCAGCTTAATTTGTCAAATTCTTTGGAGAGGTCAAGCTTGAGGAACATACCTTTCTTACATGTTCTTTTGAGCAAGTGGATGATCTCATGAACCAGAATGATGTTGTCCGTTATTTGTCTTCCTTCAACATAGCCCGACTCCTCCTTAGATATGATGAAAGGGAGGATTGGCTTAAGTCTGCGAGTTATTACTTTCGAGATAATTTTGTAGATCACATTGAAGAGTTTTATGGGTCTGGAATTTTTTGGATTAGTGACCCTCTCTTGTTTAGGTATTAGGGTGAGGAAGGTAGAATTAAGGGCTGGGAGGAATTTTCCCAAGCTATGTGATCCCTCCACCAATTGCCAAACTTCCTCTCTTAGCATGGGCCAGTAGGAGTAAAATAAGTTCGTTGTGAAGCCATCTGGCCACAGAGCCTTGCCTATGGGTAACTCCTATATGGCGAGATCCACTTTAGCTTGATTGATGGGGGTCATGAGGGCTTCATTTTTCTCAGGAGTGATGAGTGTTGGGATTTTGGCTGTCACTCTACCAATAGCCTCAGCTCAATTCATTGGTACTTGTGAGAGGAGATCCTGATAATAATCAGTGAGCTCCTGGGTGATGTCCCAGTGAGTGAGCAGGGTGTTTCCCTAGGAATTTTCTATCTTGGTTATGTGATTGATGAAGCACACGTGGATCATCAAGCAGTGGAAGAATTTAGTGTCTTTTCCCCCTCTTTTAGCCATTGAATTCTGTATTTTTTCCTCCAAAGAGTTTCTTCCTAATTTAATCTCTCGTCCAATTTTTGTCGGATTTGATGCTCCTCCTGTTGCTGATTCAGGGTGAGTCCAGTTTGTATGGTCGTCTATTGAAGGGCTTCAAGTTTTTGTTCTAGGAGTTTTGTTTAGTGAAAAATATTTCCAAAGACTTCTTTATTCCACTTTCGCACTTGTTGCTTGAAGTGTTTAAGCTTTTGCTGGAAGCAATACATCTTGGTTCCCTGCTGGATCTTAGCTATGTCCCACCAATGTTGTGCCAAGATCTGGAAATCTGGATGTGAAAGCCAGAACTTTCTGAATCTGAAAGGTTTGAGCT
Organism: Picea mariana; assembly: GCA_032191745.1. Lineage (NCBI taxonomy): Eukaryota > Viridiplantae > Streptophyta > Pinopsida > Pinales > Pinaceae > Picea > Picea mariana. The sequence goes on along the minus strand of JASDQU010506277.1, from coordinate 7,021 downwards.
TGGGGGAGGCCATCGTGTCGACCCATAACTGTACAGGCCAATGATCAGAGCCCGGTTTAGGAAAGATTGTGGACTCTATTAGTGGGACTTCCAAGATAAGGGTCTTTGAAAGAAGAAAGCAATCGAGCCTACAGGCGATTTGTTGGGGTCATGTTTGCTTGTTCATCCAGGTGAAGGTTCCATTACCATTTTCAATGTCTATAAGTTTGTGAAGATTCAGGGGTTCTAAAAGTTTTTCGCTGTCCTATTCCAGTCCTTTCTTCCCACTCCTTTTTTCCTCCAGAGTGAGGATCATGCTAAATTCTCCACCCAATATCCATCTATGGTTTCTAGTAATGGAGCTGAGGTAGGATAGGTTCTGGAGGAAGAGTTCTTTTTCCTGGATATTTTGCAGTCCATATGCATTGGTGATCCATCCATTTTGATCTGAGCAAATTTCTCGATAATACGCTATGAGGGTGCCCTGTGTTGAGAGGCCTTGGTTAAGAATGACCGAGTTGGGGTTCCAAATAATTTTCAGGCCACCAACCACCCCTTTCGAGTCTATGTGATAAGAGTTTCAGTTGTGCCAACATCTTCTAAAGATTTCTTCTGCAGTATGACTTGCACATTTTGTTTCTTGGAGGAGAATGACATTTGGGTCTTCTGATTTAATGCAATTGTGGAGGATCCTTTGCTTGGATCTTCCATTGAGGCCCCTTATGTTCCAAGTGATTACTTTCATGATTTAACAGTTGGGTTGGTGGGAGAAGGATCTCTTCGAGAGTTGTAGTCTCTATCCTAAGTTAATCATATAGTTCCCAGCCTCCTTGATGAACTGTTGCACTGATTCCTTGCCCCTCCTTTTGTTCTCTTTTGTGTTTCTTTTTTGTTCTTAGTTAGGATCTCCTCTTATGCCAAGTTGCAGGGTTTCTCCTGTTGAAAAGTCTAGAAAGACTTTATTCACTTTCCTTAGTTGTTCTCCAGGTATGGTTTGTAGATCTTTCTTGTTGAGAGCTTCTTCTAATCTGTCAATATCTATTCCTGCTAGCTCTTTCTCATTCATTTCCATGATTGTGTCTTCCTCCTTATCTTTTGTTTTTCCTGAGTTTTTGGGGTAGCTCAAGGTTTTCTAGGTTGGGGCCTCCTTCGATTGTGGACCTTTTGTACCGTTGGTGCCATCTGCTTCTATTTCTTTAAGGGTGTTTTCCACCTCCTCTGCCTTTCAAATTTTTGTAAGGGAGTCAAAGGAGTTGGTGTTAGGGTGTTTATGGTTGTTGCTGACTAGTGGTTTCCTCTGCATTTTCCTCCTGTGATTCTGCACTTTGGTGAAGCCATCCTTCGACTTTTCTTCCTCGAATGCCTTTGGGGGGGAATTGAGGGGGAAGTCTCTAAAGATATGCCCATACTCATGGAATTTTCTGCATCTGAATGCTATGTGCTCATAGTATATTGTCTGTTCCCACTCCTCATCTTGATATTCCAAGGTTATTGAGCCTGAGAGGGCTTTGGATATGTCCATATAGACGCATATTCTAGCATAGGAGGTGTATTTTCTGTTTTTAGTGGCTTCTGAGGATTTGACATGTTTTCCTAGGGTATTGCCTACTCTTGACAACATTTATTCCAGCCAAAATTCTTGAGGTAGGGAGTAGAGACGTATCCATATCGTGGCATAGGTGAAGTTCTCTTTTTCTGGGGAGAAGCATTATGTCCAGTATCGCAGATAAAGCACCGTCGAGTTGTAGAAGTAGGGCCCTCCTTCGAAGATATGGTCTTTGTCCTACAGATTATAGAAGATAACTATGAAGAATCCCTTAGAACTTAGCTGGAGTTCGTAATCCCCATTGTGATTCCACCAGGTTTTGATCCATCTAGCTATGTCTCTTTCTGAATCCCATAGGCCTAGGAACTTGCCTATGAGGGCATGGTCCCTCATGAACTAGGTGTGATATCCTATTCTATTTCTTTTTATAGTGTATCTTGGTGTCGTCTGGGTCTATGGAATGCATTTTCCTGGGAGCTATGCACGAGCTGCTTTTGGATGCGAGGTATCTACATCCATATTCATTCCCGTGCTGTCCTTCGTTTCATCCTACATGAACTGCTCCCTCAGATGTTGTGGCGGTTCGAATGACTGTCTGTGTGCACACACATTGTGTGAATCATTGGCTGCATTGTTTCAGTGTGAGGGGGCATCTTCCCCCTCTTTAGTGGGCATGTTGCTGCATCGCTCAGAGATACAGCATGATGTGCGTCAGATGGTAACAAAGATGTTCGGTTGGGAAGGGAGGGGATTAAGAGAGAATGAGACCTAAATTGAAACCCTAGTTGCAGAGTGCCTCCTGTGAAGACCGTAAACTGTCACTTTCCAGAAGAGAAAATCATTAAGAATTGTATTACTTTAACATTAATATATTATTAATGTTCTATTAATACATTAATAAGGTAAGATATTAATAATATATTATTAAAGTATGAGTTAATATACTATTATAATGTATTAAGTAATGTATTGGTTAGTGCTTTATTAATACATTTATAATAATGGACTAATACATTATTATAATGTCTTATTAATTTATTAATACTTTAATAATGTATTGATATTTTTTAATGTATTAATTATATAATATTAATGTTTTAATTGCAATATTAATGTTTTTATATAAATATGAATATTAATATCTTAGGATATTATTAATATTAATAAATATATTATTAATAATGTATTAAATGTATGAATTAATTAATGTACTAATGTATAAATTGAATAATATACCTTACATTATACATTAATTAATACATTTCATTATTAATGTATCATTCAATTAATAAGTTACTTTATATATTAATGTAAATTAATATTTTAATTTATACATTACATTAATACAATACATCAATGTATTATTACATTATTAATGTATTACTTTATTAGTGTATTAATATGTCTCATCATGCTTTACAACTTCATATAAAATAGATGCATAATAATTACTTTTATTTTCAATATAAAATAAAATTAAAAGATGATTCCATACAACTCATTGTGACTAACATTTCCTAACGTCACACTCACGAACATTTCCCCATGTTACGATGTGATGAACATTTTCATACATCGCATTGTGACAAAAAAATTCCTGATGCCACATTGTGACGACCATTTTCCCAACGTCACAAAAGTAAAAGATGATTATACAATGTGTCAAGTGTTTCCAAACATTGCATTATGATGAACATTTCCCTACATCGCATTGTGACAAACATTGGGGAATGTTGGAATGTGACGACCATTTTCAAATGTCACATTGTGACAAACGTTTCCCGACATCACATTGTGATGTCCATTTCCCAACGTCACAACAGTAAAAGATGATTCTACAATGTGTGGAGTGTTTATAAACATTGTGTTATGATGAATATTTCCCAACGTCGCATTCTGACGAACATTTTCTAATATCGAAATGTGACGATCATTTCTCAATGTCACATTGTGATGAACATTTTCCAATGTTGCATTGTGATTAACATTTCCCAAGGTCACATTGTGATGAACAATTTCCAACATCACAATGTCACGACCATTTTCCAACGTTGCACTATGACGAAAATTTCCCAATGTCTCACTATGATGAAAATTTCCCAATGTCGCATTTTGACAAAGATGTCCCAACATGACAATCTCACAAACATTTTTGAACATCGCATTTTTATTAACATGTCCCAACGTCACAATGTCTTGAGCATTGTGCAATGTCACATTCTGATGAAAAACTCTCAATATAATTTTCCATTGTCATAAACATTTACGATTGTCGCAATGCAACAAACTATCTCCCTACATCACACTATGACAAATATTTCCAATA
>JASDQU010506276.1:49082-77334 GCA_032191745.1 Picea mariana | reverse complement strand
ACATTCTCTCAGTGCATGTTTTTTTCTACATGTAGGACACTAGATGGATAATACTTTATCTTGTTCTTCTTGCTTCTGTTTAGCTTTCAACATGTCAAGTTGTGAACCAAATGTGTTCATAATATCAGTTTTAAAGCTCTCAAACAGATTCCCTAATTCTATTTTAGTAACACCATTGGAAATTGATTTTGTTGACTTTGTCACGATATCTCTTTGTCCTATTCCTCTTTTAGCTTTTCCTCTTGAGTATTTCTTACATAATTCAACGGTTTTTGGGAAAGGAAGGTGAGAAATATGCCTTGCCCCCATTAAATTAAGAGCCTCCAAATTTTCATCTGAAATTCCCTTCAAAAAGATAGTACGGATGACATCCAAAGGGAGATTAGATTGCTTAGATTTATGCATATTATAAAGGAATTTTTCTAGATATTCTTATAAGCTTTCATCTTCACTTTGAGTCATTTTAAAGATATCTTCTTTAGAGTCTTTGGATTTACAATAAGGTTGATATTTAGTAAGAAATTTCTTTTTCATGTCTTCCCAGTTAACTATGGTTGCTTCTCCCAACCCCATGAACCATTTTAATTCATATCCTTTCAAAGTTGCAGGAAATAAACGAAGTTTTTGAGCATCATTGGTATATCCATATGTTCTACAAATGATGTCAAATTCAAACATGAAAGAATCAAGGTCTTCAGTAGTCAAACCAAAGAAATTTGGAAGAACAGAGGGAGGAATATTTTTCATTTTTATGTCATCTCCTAAAAGAGTTGGTGTATCTACTATAGGAAATGCAAATGTAGTATGTTCTTCTTCCTCTTCCTCATCATTTCCTCTTGTCTCTTCTCGATGTGATTCTCTATCTTCTCTTTCTTTCCTTCCTCTTTATTCATTTCTTTTCCTTTCTAATTCCCTTTCCATTCTCTCCCTTTCTTGTCTATCAACTTCTGACATTTCAAAGAAGTTTTATGTTGTACAATCAGATATTTCTGTTGGAAAAAGAGGTTGTCATATTTGTTCAAAAATAGTTTGTTTTTCTTTTTGCTTTCCTATAGAAGATATTTATGTTTGTGTTTGTTTCTTCTTTACTTCATAAGCCAATAGAACTTGTCTTTCTATGAGAGTTAACCTTTGTCCTGAACGTTGTTTCTCTTCCAATTCTTCCAAAGTAATTTTTCCAGCAGTTGGTGTGGTAGATTCGTACTTTTCAGTGGTAGATGTTCCTGCTCCTACAGATGGTGGATTAGTTTTGGGGGGGTTTTGTTTTAAAAATCTGCCTTTATCATCCCTAAGTTTAGACATAAAGAAACATAATTCAAAATCACTTCTATGCTATGTTTTTATTTATTTTATGAATACATAATTTTTTATATCTCTAAATATGCCTCCTTGGCAACGGCGCCAAAATGTTAGGCTCCAATCTACTCAAGTAAATTAGAGTGCAAATGATTCTCAATCCGGTGTTTGTAAGACTTAGAGGCATGTCCAAAGTATATGGATTTAGAGATAGTTTTTATCTTTAATGGAGATAAACCAAAACCTATTCTAATGCTGAATATGAGAGAGATGCTAAGCTTCTATTTAGAAGTCATCTTCATAGATCTCATAATAGTAATCAACACTTGTTTTTTTTTTAAAGAGTAAAAACAGTAAGCATTCAAGAGATGTTCGAACTAGTTCTAAGACCTATCAAATTTTAGAAGAACAAAACTCTTATTCAAGAGATGCATTCATTGTCTTCTTCCATTCATTTATTAACAACTATCATCAAATCAAATCAAAGTACTGAAAGAATAAATAACTCAAAAAGCATTCATGACTATCTTAATGCTTGAAGGCAAACTACACATTGAATTCTCATTCAAGAAATCATTCACAATATGAGTAAGGCTTGAAAACATTAAGCATGTAACTTAGCTATGAAATTCATCTAACTACAGAAAAAACTCATCTACAGCAAGATCTGATTTAAAACATGTACTTGAAAAAGAACACAAAGAAAGAGTGTACTAGTTTGGCAAAGGGGGCCCTCCAATGCTTCACTGGTACACTTGAGTTGACTCAGCTAAGAAAGAGCTCCAGCAGCATTCAAATCATCATATCATAAGCATTCACAGGAACAAAACATAGAGTTGATATTCAAGAGTGCAAATTCCAAAGTTTCTTCATTCACATAAGATTGTTTTACTAGTCTAGGCTTAAGAGTATTTATACAAGAGTCTCAAAACTAAAAATGCTAATAAGTCTCCTAAATATCATGATTATATCCATAATATCCTAGGAGGTTCAAATGCCTCCTTTAGATCCACAATATATGGTCAAATCCCACGAAATCCAAAACTGTCCAAGATTTAAGGCTGAAACAGGGCATTTTCTACTGAAGTGGCCCTGTTTGACTAGCGTTGACCGGACATATGGAAGGCTCAGATTTCGAATCTGATAGCTCATTATCCATCCTTGTACATTAGGGAACATGAACCAAGTCTCAGATTTTGCCCAGGTGTCCTACAAGTATACAAACCCTGGAGCTTTTACGAGATTTGGTCAAATCTTGTAATTTCTGATAAATTTTCAATTTTAATGCTAAAATTTAGAAAACTCAATTATTAAGCTAAAGAATGACAAATATACCTTTCATAGGTTGTTTCATGGAAAATATGGAATGAAATGAAGGAAAAATGGATGGATAAAGAGGCAAAAGTATGGTTTATAGAGCAAAATGGAAGCATAAAAATGGACTCAACAGGGACATGGGGCCATGACGAATCATGACGCAGTAGGTCATTCATTAATCTCAAAAAATATGGAAGATTAAGTGTGGCCATAAAAGGAATATGGGATTGCGTCATATGAGCCCATGCTTCTAGGAAAGATTGGTGTTGAGGGATTGCAAGCCATACAGGGTTCTTGTATACACCATGGCCCTGTCAGGTAGGGTAATATCCTCCTCCAAACTGATTCATAAGAGGTTGTATGGGCACCATACCTATAGGGACGACATAATGAGGGTTATAAACATTTCCCCCAGCTGGAGTGGCTCCAGGATGGGGGTTTCCCATAGCATGAAACTAACTTCCTCTTGGTGGAGATTTGGAGGAAAGAGGTGAATTTGTCATAACAAATGTGTTCATCGGAATCAGCATGAAGGAGAAAGGGGAAAATGAAGGAATATAAGAAGTGAATTTTCTACCCGATTGAGTACTCCATCTAGGAGCATTGAGACTAGGATTAAACCCAGAAGAAAAAGGAGGCTGACCCCCAACCGTAGGATTCGTTTGGGGAATATGACCTCCACCAAGTGAGAGAGGAGGATGAGGAGAGGCCATGCCCCCAGGTCCAAGACTAAGATTTGCATTAGTCGCTGGAATGGAGGTTGAAATTTACGACTTCATATTGGGAATACCAAAATAAAAAGGGTTGGAGACTGAAGGTATGGATTGAAAATTGTATCTCGGCATACCAAAAAGCGACCCAAAAGGGTTCATTTGTATGGGTCGAGTGGAAACCACAGAATGTTTAGGAGTAAGGATGGGAACCTTCATCACTACAACCGTCATGGATGAAGGAGTCGAAGGAACCCTATTAACTACAATAGGTATAGGATTCGAGGGACTCCCTGTGTTGTTCGGACTCAACTTAGTACTCATAACTGGATAATCACAAGTCTGGGAGGTGGAGATATATTTACCATGTCTATTAACTTTATGCCTTTTAGAAGGAAACTTTGGTAAAGACTCAAAATGTGGTAGTAAATTCAACAGACGACGAGACCTATGAGGAAGCTGGTATTGCTCCACGATGACTGGAGACTCAAGATATAAAACCAAATCCTAGGGCCAACCAACAATTAGAGAGAAAACCAAAATAAACAAAAAGGCCAAATGCACATAAATATGATATAGTAACTGAAAAGGGGCCTCCCTCACTAGAGTAGGTATGCCTCACCCAAGAAGGGCCTGAGACTCCCTTCAAAATATTTGAGGTATTAGAATCAGTTATAAGGGCCCTCGTGGGCTTAACAATGCAGTTGGTCAGATGCCCTGAGAGAGGTAATCCTCCATAAAGGTTGTGTGTTGTCTGACCTTTATCTGACAAAGGTACCTACAGAATAACCCTTGCAAGTAACCTATCTGGCTACATATGTTAATAAACTAGAGCCACGACGATATAACCAATTCCCAAGAGAACAATCATAAGTTTAATCCACCGTATGGGCAGGGTAACAAAGCTTGAAATATTGAAAGCATCGCCTCTCACAGAGGTAAAGGTACTAGGAAGACCCCCATATATGAATGAAACCGCATAAATATCTTTGACTCTAGGAAGGTATTAGAGGGATATCTATGCAACTAACTTCTCATGAACTCGTCCTTAACTCCGGTGTGAGTGGAGCGTCGTGATGTCACTAATTACACAATGGATTTCACCACTCCCTGGTCAGACACATATGTTTTATTTCAATATCCTTGGAGAATTTTACTCACAAAAATCTTATTCGAAGGCCTTATTTCCTATGCTTGTTTGTGTACCATGAGAAATAAAATCCTTTCTAGTCAATTTTAATTAATCATCATTAATTTTAATTCCTTTGTTTACTCAAGATATGTGGTCATGAAAATGATGATATTATGACTCAACATATCAAAGAAATGAATATAAACATAGTGCTAAGTCCTAATCTTAAATTATCAAAAGATGGTAATCTTTTCAAATGCAACCTTCAATGCAATTTTACAATTTCAATAAGATGCAATCCTTCCACATATGTCAAGATCAATACTAAATAGCCAAAAGAAAAAATGCCATAATGAAAAATGAGCAATTTGTTTTTTTGTATTTTCGATATAAAGAAAATAAAATGCAAGGACTAAATAGAAACTTCACATACAGACCCCCTTGCAAGAAAAAAGAGACAAGCTAAGTAGGATACCAAGAAGCAAACACTCAAACCAAGATGCAAGGACAAACAATGAAAAAAATGATAAGAAATAATACTTCCCGAAAATTCAACAATAAGAAGGTTTCCTAACACTTTGTAAGAATTCAACAGTTAGGACAGAGACCTAAGAAGACTCAACAACAAACCAAACTCACCCATTAAACACCAAACTCAACTAGTAAGCCTTAAAAGTTGATGTACATGACTATTTGAGAAAAAATTGTGTATTTATGTGCCCTATAGAAGGACAACTCATGTATGTACGCGTCTGCCAAGCGAAAACCTGCGTATATGTTGTAAAACACTTCCAGGGAAAGGATTAAGACAATAAACTTAGATGCAAAGTAAAAATAGGTTGTCAAGAAATTAGGCGATAAGGAAACTTAGACTAACAGAGAGCAAGTTAGGGAGAAACACTCCAAACCCCAAAACAAAATATTAGTCCCCATTATGGTCGCCAATTCTGTTACGAGGAAACTCTCTCTATGGGATGGAGTAAACCACAACATACAAAATGACACACATAAATAAAATTTAATCTCAAGTATGCTATATAAATGAAATGCTAGTAGGATAATATCAATAGCCTACCTCATCTGGATGTTCAATGAAGACCACCGTTGAGCACACAACTCAAAGCTTTATACTTGCAACTTGTCCTCAATAACCAAGATACACAAGCATATGGTGATATATAGTGTTAGCATATAAATTAGCATAATCCATTAATATACATGACAAATACTCCCATGGAATAATAATTCAAATATTTTCAAGATATCAATTGGACGAGAAAAGAGTAGTTCTATTAAAATAATCAACATAAGTATGTATGTGACAAACTTCTGTATCGACACACATCGGAATTGAGAAACCAAGTCCCTCCAGTTGGGCCTCCAGCACTTCAATCCTCCACCAAAGGCAAGCTCATATAAAGGAGACAATGATGTTCCCCATCAAATAAGGAAGATCTTGGGGGCTGAACAATGTGTTTAGACTTTCAAGGATAAAGGGATGCATACTCAATGTGAAGTGAAATTTTTCTAGAGTATATTTTCTCTCAAAAGTTGAATTCTCTCCTCTTCGATGGATTGGATATGGCCCAATTTATAGCCTTCAAATGGAACCAAAGGGCCGAGTCGGAGCGTTTCCAGTATATGGAAGGTCAAGGATCATGTATCTCATGACATGACATGGAAACCCAACATAATTTTTAATTTTGAGCACCATACTCGATGTACGTGGGTTGTAGTGGAGAAACCTGTGTATACGCATGATATCTCACTAGTAGGGTGCATATATGTGGAAAAATATGATTTTTTGGCTCTGGAAGGTACAAAAAGGGTACTTCAATTTTTCATAGGGAAATGGAAAGGTCATCCAAGCAAGTTGCATGGGGTGAGGCAAAATTTTCTATAACATGACTTTTGGCACTTCATCTCCTAGGGTTAGGTTTTTTTATGTCTAGAGTTTTGGCATTCATGTTATCATAAAAATGCCTTCAAATCCTCATTGTAATGATCTTCTGGTGAATGACCATATCCATAACATCTCTTCTCAGAGATAAAGCTACCACCATTCTAGCAAGTCTTGCACTATGTATTTTTACTGTCTCTGTACATTTATTTCATTAATAAAAACCATGTATTGTTCTATTTCTATGTTTCTACAATTTTTTATTCATATTTCTTTGTAATATCTCTTCTTTCATTTCATTTCAAAAGTAATCTGGATCAATATTACATCTAGTACCTTACAAGTGGTATCAGAGTGCTTTCCTTGGCAGGAATTGTGGGTTAATTTTTTTCAGGGTAGAGACGTTTTTCGACGTCATAAAACTACTTTGATTTATTGTTCAATGCATAAATCCATGGCCGGGGAAGAATAGATGCAAGAAATACAAGAATTTTTTAATCTCACATTGTTGGACACTCTTGTAACCACTATTGGTACACCTTCTAGTGGTAGCGCATTAGACAACACCTGTATACAGACTAGCCTAGGTATCTTGATGATCCTGATTTTATGAGAATAATGAAATGGATACATATATGTATTATTAACACAGAGATTCAATGAACAATAATAGATATATAGTTAAACTTGGCTTCTATTAATAAATAAATATGTTGAGACTGTAAAATGAAGACTGAAACAAACTTTCTAGAATGGTGGCAGTTTATCTCTGAGAAGAGATGTGATGACTGCACTCATTCACAAGAATATGAGTACAATGAAGCTCTAAAATAATTTTTACAATAAAAATGAATGCCAAAACCATATACATCCAAAAACCTAACCCAAGGAGATGAAGCGCCAAGAGTCATGTGGGCCACATTGGGGTAAAGTTGGTACATCAACTTCCCGGGGTCTTAAATTTTGCATATGATATTTTTTTTAGGGGCACAATATCCCATTGGAAAGGTATATCCGAGGACTACACTAATATTAGGCTATGAAAATATAACTTTATCTACAGTCTGGCTCTGTTGAGCCCTAAAACTATTGTTTAGGTCCTTAAAACGGCCCTAGAATTTCAGGACCCAAAAACTAGGAAAAAATTGCCAAGATAAGTCATTTGGAATAGGTGGGAGGCCACCAATATCCACCTGGATCAATCCTACCCCCTTAGTAAGAAATGGTATCCATTGAGTTTAGTTTCCCCATCATATGAGGAAATTTTTGTTGAATTTGGCCCTGGGTGAGCCACTTTCCTTGGTGCAAGAGCTTCCCTGCTTTGACAACCCGATAAAGATGGATCCTCTGCTAGTGAGTGCCCTTGACTTGTGTTTCCATGATCTGATCAATGGATTCCTATTCAATGTAGTCAGGGTAGAGCTATGTTGGTGTCAACTATTCTGCTATCTCTATAGTGCCCAATAATGGTGTAAAATACGGCCGAAGGAGATCCACATTGAACACTGGGTGCAAGCCAAGGAAGGGGGGAATGTTGATATCAAAATCATCGTCTCCCACATCCTTGGTGATGGTATAAAGTCCATAGAATAGTGGAATAATCTTCTAATGGGGCCCTGTAAGGCATTCTTTATACAAGTGCATCCAAACTTTGTCTCCCACCTGAAACTTGTGTGGCACCCGATGTTGATCATGGCATTGCTTGTACTTGGCATTGGAATTATGTAAACTATATTGAACCTATTGGCGAATGTGATGGATCTGTTGAATGAACTGAATGTCTTTTTCAGCATCAGTTTGAGCATGGGGCGAGTCTTCTTAGGTGGTCGCAAGTGGTAGTGCAACATCCATGGGACCCATTGGTTGAAATCCCAACCCCACCTGAAAGGGGTTGTGGCTGGTTGAGCTATGTATGGATATGTTGTTGTTGTGATGAACATAGAGATCTCTCTCATCCCATGTGCGGGGGTGCTTGGAATTGTACATGTGTAGGATGTGCACGATCATTTGATTAACGACCTCAGTTTGGCCATCCTTCTGGGGGTGGAAGGCAGTGGATTTGGTGAGCTTGGTGTCTAGTAGTGACCAGAGGCTTGACCAGGATGTGATGAGGAACTGACTATCCCGATATAAGATAATGGTGTTTGGTATCCAAAAATTTACCCACACTCATTCAAAGAAGAGCTTGGCAGTGGCCTCCACTCTAATTCTCATCTTGTAGGTGGCCAAAATCGCCATCTTGGAAAATCGATCAACAACCACAAAAAAATTGTTAGTTCCCCACTTGGTGGACGAAAGGCGCAACATGTATTCCATTGATATGGATTCCTAGGGCCTGTCGAGAGTAGGTAGAGGGGTGTATAGGATTTGTTTCTTAGTGGTTGGTTTGGTAATAGTGTAGTAAATGTAGGACCTGATATACTTGCTAACAACATGTCAAAGTTTTCGTCAGTAGAAATGTTGTTGCAACATTGTCATTGTATTTTCCACGCCGAAGTGTCCTACCACCTGACTATAGTGAGATTCCCAAATAAGATTCACTCACTTACTTGATGGAACAAAGATATGGCCCAGATGTTAAAACAACCCATACTAAAGATGGAAATTAGTGACAGTTGTGTTTGCACCCAACATCTGGTAGGTGGTGGCGAAGTCAAGATCTTTCTCATAGAGTTGGGGCCATCTAAAGGTATCACGACCACAAGAGTCTACCATTGTGGTGAGTTCCACGAATGGAGGTTGGATGAGTAAATTAGTGACATAGTTGGTAATTCATGTCTTATACTTTACATTGAGGTGGAATTGTTGCAAGTGTGTGGACCACTTATGATGTTGGTCATCCTGCAATTTACCTTGTGTCTCCATGAACTGCAATGGCTTATGATTAGTGTGGATGATTGTCTCCTTCCTGAAAATGTAATGCCTCCACTGGCGATAGGATTTCACAATGGAGTGCATTTATTTGTCATAAGTAGGTTACTTACAGATGACATCTGATAGTGTCTCACTATGATAGGCTACGAGGTTGTCGTACTGAGTGATAATTGTTCCCACAACATAGTCTAAAGCATTTTTCTTGATCTGAAAGGGATGTTGTAGGTAGAGTAATAAAAACACCAGGGATGAGCACAAGAACTATTTAAAATCATCGAATGCTTTCTATTGGGATAGACCCCACACAAACTTTTCCTTACAACCATGCCTAGTTATTTGACTAAGGGCCCATGAAATATGGGATAACCCCAACATGAACCTGTGATAGAAATTGGAAAGGCCTAAGAAGATATGAAGCTCAGTGAGCATGGTTGGGGTTGTCCAGTCATGGATGACCTGTATCTTGGTTGGATCCACATGCACACCATGTTTATCAATAATGTAGCCTAAGTACTAGACCCTATCCATGCCGAAGGAGCATTTTTACAAGTTGACATATAGCTTGTGTTGGCGTAGAGTATGCAGAACCTATTGAATATGATGTAAGTGCTCCACCCAAGTCCTTTTGTAGATGAGGATGTCATCCAGATACACCACTACAAAATAATTGATGAAAGGTCGTAATATATCATCCATCATCCTCATGAATGTTGTTGGTGCATTTTTCAAGCCAAAGGGTATGGCCATCCATTCAAAAAGACCTTCTTTTGACTTGAAGGCAATCTTCCATACATCGGTCTTCTCTATTGGGACCTGATGGTAGCTGAATTTAGATCAATATTACTAAAGTATTTTTCCCCCTTGAGCTAATCAACGAGATAGTCGATTTGGGGAATCAGGTAACGATTGCTGACTGTGATTTTATTTATGGCCCAATAATTAATGCAAAGTCGCCAGGTGATAGGTCCTATATTTCTTCTGCACAAGAACAATTGGGCTTCCACAAGCTGATGAGATGGATTATATGTACCCCTTATGGAGTAGTTCTTGGATTTTATGCTTGATCTCCTCATTTTATAATAGATAGCAGCGATAGAGTGGCCCTTTGGGTAGTGGTGCGCTAGGGGTTAGATCGATGGAATGCTTGACCTGGAAATGTAGAGGTACCCTAGTAGGTGAGGAGAATATGTCTTTGTATTGTTCCATGACCTTATTGTTGGGCCCGAGATATGATCACTTTTATGACGGTTATTATACACTTTTTCTGCATGTACATATGTGTTTTTCATATTTTAAAGGAGATTTTTGAAGAATTTTATGATAAAACAGTATGATCGACATAAGGTACATGTGATTCATGTTTAATGATTGTATTACGTATAATTCATCATGTTTTATGATTACCAAGATCTAATTCACGTTTTTCTGGTGTTATAGGGAAAAAACGCACCACTTTTCTGCTTCTGGAACTTGATCCGACACTCCTTCAAGTACTCATACTGGGACTTGATCCAACACTTTGTCTAGCACTGCATATTGCACAAAAATGTAGGGTGACTTGGTGGTTATGGTATTGGCAGCCAGTGATGGGAAAATCAGGCACGTTGGTTTTGTTCATGCTTTCCCCCTACAGCTACTGAGCTCCCGACAACTCAGTTTTAGTTGCTCAAGAGGGCGATTATTGGCTCGCTCTGTTTTATCAGTTAGGGCATCATTTATTGTAATTTGCTAAAATTAGAAGTGGTTCGACCCTCCTATGGTCGACCACTTGGCCTGTAAACATTATAAATACCACTGAGGTGGTCAGATGATTGTTAAGTAGCATAAGCATTAGAATTTTCAGTGTGATAGAAAAAAAAACGATTTTACTCTGTTCTAAGTTTTATATTGGCAGATTATGCCAGAACTACATTTTTCAGTTTTTATGGTGAATTTGTCTTGCTGAGCACGTGGTGTACCTTTAGAGAGTGAACATGACTTTTGGGGGGCCCACCAGCATTCTGGTAACTATCTTCGTGTTTGTTTATGCATTTCATAATTTAATTGTTCTCTTTATTTTCTGTACATGCATATTTTTATTGTGTTAACTAGTTTGTTGTAGTTTAATTGTTTTGATTCTCCTTTGCAGGTTAGAATGATGAGATGTGTTAGCATGCATTGATCCTGTAGATTAGTAATAGACTTGCAAGTCTCTATACTAACCCCATTTAGATTATGCTTTCTTTTATGATTTTGTAGTCAATTTTTAAATAGAGTTTTAATTAGAATAGAACAGAGTTTTAATTTGGGTTCTCTTTGACAAGGATTTAATGGATGGATAGAATTAATTCCAGTTTTTAATTATAGCTTGTTTATCTCATTTTTATATAGATCTTGTTTAATTAGTTGTTGGTTAATGTATATTGTTAGTTTATTTTTCAATATCATAGTTTAATTTTTGCTTTTAATCATTTCCTTATTGCAGTTTGAATTGTTAGAATATACATATCATGGTTTCATTTTACATAATTTCTTGCCTAGAGTTAGATTGCAATTGTAGTTCTTAGTTACTGATGAGTTTAAGTATGAATTTTTCTTATGTAGAATAGAAGTATAATGATGATCTCGTTATGTTTTTGATGGTTTATACATGAATATGCAAGGTATCTAACATTGTTTTGTCATGGCTAAATTCTCATTGGATTGTTTAATCCATACCTTTCACTTTGCCATTGAGATTAATGATGAGCTTACACCACTTGAATTGTCCTTTGTTGTCAAGTGACATCGAGATATGATCCGACACCAAAGACATTCACACAACCACCAACATTATATTTGAATTGTCATAGGTTAAAAGATAGTTTTCCTTTTTTCAGAGATTAAGAAATAGTTTTCTTGCTTTCATAGATTAAAAGAAATAGTTTTCCTGCTTTCATAGATATAGTTTCTCTCTTTCATAGATTAGAATAAAGTTTTATTATTGTTGTAGGATAGATATACTTTGCTTTGATAGATTAGATAGTAGTTTTCTTATCATAGATTAAGCATTAGTTGGTAGTTCTTCTTGCTTTCAATAAAATAGATTTCCTTTCATGCATTAGAAATAGTTTTGAATTAAGCATTTAGTTCACTTTACCCAGGCTAGATAGTTGTTCAATGAGAAGTTTTAATTTGATTGCTTGTAGTAGTTACTTGTCTTTGCTTACTTGTCTATTTTCTTTAGTAGGTTAGTTAGTTGTCTTTACTTACTTGTTTATTGATTTAGTAGGTTAGATAGTTGTTTTTGCTTACTTGTCTATTTGCTTTAGTAGGTTAGTTAGGTGTCTTTGCTTGCTTATTTATTTATTTTCTTTCATAGGATAGTTTCTCATTGAATGTAGGTTGGCAAGTTAATATAGTTTTTTTTTGTCAGTTTCTCATTATTATTCTTAAATAGTTGCTTTTGCTTATCTTTATGAACTAGTTTGCTTTACATAGGGTTTTTACTTGTTTTCTTAGAACTATCTATCGATCCTTGGCCCAAAAGTACTTAGGTTACCTAGTTTCAAGTTGCTTAGTAGGATTTTCTCATTAGATAGTTTTGCTTGAGTAGATTATCCTTAGATAGCTACCTTAATTAGTTAGACTTTACTCCTACCAACCCTTATACCTTTGGAATATATTTTGCTACAACTCTAAGTTTACTTACCCCAGGTTGACAATTTAATTAAGGGTTTTTAGTGTCTTTTTAGTGCATATAGAACACCCATCATTTTTTGGCGTCGTTGCCGGGGAGTTGTCTCAAGGTAAGAAGTAGTTAGCAAATAGATCATTTCTATACCTTAGCATTAGTTTGGAGGCGGGGGAACTTTAAGACGAGAGGTACGAACCTGCGCATCTACTATAGCAGGCTCCCCCAAACCCAATGGTATTTTTTCTTTATGTTTTTATTTATTTTTCATGAATAGACCTAGGAACCAAATGGTATCTTTTTATTTTTGTTTTTTCTTTCTTTCATGAATAGGCCTAGAGACCCACAAGGTAGATGCATTAAATCAAAATCATACCTTTCAACCAAGGTTCCTTTTGATCTCTTTGGGGGAAGGTACGTTCCGCTTATAAAATCTGCAGACCGATACTGAAAAATAGGAGCTAGCTCAACTCAAAGAGCTAAAATAGTCTCTGAAGAGACTAATACAGGGAGCACTATAGAACAAGAAATTGAAGCATCAATCATATTGGGATAGCAAGCAAGATCACACAAGTCTTCCACGGAACCAAATAATACAACCTTTGCTTTTACACCACCACCGGGGGACCCTAACTTTAAAGATATCATAGACCCTGAACAGGTGAATCTTTTGTTTTGTAGTTCAGCCAATGTAATTATCTCTCAAATTGACATAGAAACTTTGTCACCAATAGTCTCAATTGGCTTGAGTAGAGTCCCAGATATCCAATCCATAAGAAGACCTTTCCATCAAAGGGAAACCTTGTTTTCTTCAAAGGTAAAACCACCTAGGTACTCTCTTTTTGGAAACCAAGCCAATATGGATGAGCAGGAAGACCATAACAATGTAAGACATGGGGAGGAAGAAGACACTGTAAACCAAACCGATACTACCTTTGGGTTTCCGATTTTAGACACCACGCCAAATGTCAACATGAAAAATATTCCTCTCTCAGCACTGTCTACCTTTTATGGTAAAAACAGTGAAGATCCAGACACCTTCCTATTTGAATTTGACATCTTGTGTAGGAGATACAACTACATTCAGGATGCCTAGAAATTAAAACTCTTTCCTGCCACCCTCAAAGAATTTGCATTGAGATGGTTCATGGGGTTGGGAGAATCCAGTATTAGGTCTTTGGAATCCATGAAAGACATCTTTCTTAAGAAGTACCAAGACTACTGCAAGACCAAAAAGTCTCATAATGACATTTTTAAAATCCAACAATTAGAAGATGAGGCCCTCAAAGATTATATGGAAATATTTGGTTACATCTCCCAGAAGTCAAAATACCATGACCTCCTAGAGGATGCAATTATGGATCTTTTCCTTAAGGAAATTTCATAAGAATATCTAGAGATGCTTAACTTGATGGAATCAACTGACATCTCTCATAAACCTTTTGCTGAAATATGTGAAATGTGTAAAAACTACTCAAGGAGTAGAGCCAAAACAAGAAAGAATGTGTGGGACCCTTACAATAGAAACTTAAAACCAATTAGTTCAGGTGGTATCACAAGAGCAGAGATAGGGAACCTTTTAGAGAACTTCAATACATATATCTTAGGTACAATAGGTTCCCAGTTGGACACCCTAAAAATAAAAAAGAAATAGGAGGAGGAAAATGCAGCAATGAGCATATATTGCCCAAGATGCAGGAGGAAGCATTCCTCAAGGGAATGCCCATTAGATAACATTTCAGTTTGTGGCTTCTGTACAGAAGACCATGCGATTGAAAAATGTCCATCATTTCCTGGTTTATTAGCCATCTATAGGAGTGGAGATCTTGGGGAGTCTTGTTATGCACCTAGGAGGCCATGGCAGCCTATAAATCAAACCACATACCCGAATCTATAGTCTCAAGTTTCACCCTATTATCAACAACAACAGTGGAACTCACCAGGTTGGAAAAAATGGTCTACTCAGTACCAACATCCTTGGATTCAAGGATGGAGGGGAGGACACAACCAAGGAAACCCTCAAGCTCCACCTATACATATGTCCAACCATCATTATCCTCAGTTCCCACCGAACACTCCGCAACTTTTTCCAGGTTTTGTGCCACCACCTTTACCTCCTATCCCACAACAACAACCTCTACAATTTCAAAATGCAAGCTCCCCGATACCGACATTATTACTGTCACAACTAGTGCCGAATCCCAATAATAATCCCCCTCAACCTGTTCACAATGTTGAGATGTAGGCCTTCCTGACATATGTTATTACTCCTGTTCCATTATAGGAAATTCAACTAAGATCGAGAAAATTTCTGGAGAGGCAGAGACCCTCAGTAGTCATCCAGGAAGAAGAAGAAGAAGAAATCACCAAACAACCCATGGATGAAACTAGGTGGGAAGATGTTATTATCCCAAAGAATCAAGAACCCAATCTTCCCCAAAATGAACCTTTACAAATTACGAAGGTCCCTCCTTATCCATGCCGATTGGTAATCGAGAAACCTACTACCCGACTAGAATTTGACATTTTGAATGAATTGAAAAATATTTTTGTCAAGATTCCTCTGCTTCAAGCTATTAAATACATTCCAATATATAGTAAGGGATTCAAATAATTATGTATCAAGAAGCCAGGTAGGAAGAAAAAATATCCCCCTACAGTACACTTGATAGGAGGACTTTCTGAGTACATATCAAAGCAACCAAAACTAGCAAAATATGGGAACCCAGGAAACCCCATAGTGACCATAACTATTAATGAGGTCTCCATTGGGAACAATCTCATAGATCTAGGGGAAGCCATCAATGTTATGACTGCTACTACCTTGGAACAATTATAGTTACAACCTCTTCTTCGGCCTACCCCAACCATTTTAGAAATAGAAGATAAAACTAGGGTTATACCTGAAGGAATTTTAGATGATATCATGGTTACTTTGGCCTCATGGGAGTACCTAGTATATTTTCTTGTCATTCACTCAAAGGATCCTACCAAAGGCCACCCCATTATTTTGGGAAGACCTTGGCTAGCCACAACCAATGCATTTATTGGTTGTAGAGAAGGAGAAATTACCATCTCAAATGGTCTCTCTATCCAGAAGCTCACCATTTACCCTCCATCTCAACCTATTACGGAGAATCTATGGTGGCTTGAAAGTCCATATGAGAACGAAGACTGGGAAGAACCCGTATTGCCTAGTGACCATACAAGGGAAATTCAAGAGAATACAATAAAAAATGTGCTAAACCAGTTTTTTTCTGTTATCACATGTGTGGATTTTCCATAGTCTTTTCCCCAATCTGAGTACATGTCTGGGGAATAATTTCAAGAAAAATTAGACCCATTCATTTTGTCTTTGAAATCTATTATTTTTTAAATAGACGAGTCTGCCATGTCTTATACTATGCCCTACGAGATTAGTCCAGGGAAATTTTTACATATAAACTTCGAGCTAGATATAGACCAACATAAACAGTTAGTAGATACCCTTAAAGAAAAATCGGGAGAATTTTCCTAGGAATACACTGACATGAAGGGTATACACCCTAACACATGCATCCATCACATATATACCTAGGGGGAAGTAACACCTGTTAGGAAACCCCAGAGAAGGATGAACCCAAAAATCAAGGATATAGTTCAAGAGGAGATTCAAAAGTTGTTGAATGTCGGATTTATCTATCCCATCTCCAATAGTAGGTGGGTATCCCATCTTGTGGTGTATCCAAAGAAAGTGACCGAGAAATGGAGAATTTTTGTTGAATTTCGGGAACTCAACAAGGCCACTTTGAAAGACTACTTTCCTCTCCATTTCATTGACCAGGTTCTAGATACCTTGTCTGGAAAGAAGTATTTCTCCTTTATATATGGGTACAGTGGGTACAACCAAATTCTTGTAGCACCCGAGGCCTAGGACAAGACTACCTTTACTTGTCTTTGGGGCACCTATGCCTATATGGTCTTACCATTTGGATTGTGTAATGCCCCTGCCACTTTTCAACGAGCAGTATTAGGGATATTTGTCGATATTATTCATGATTGTGTGGAGGTCTACATGGATGACTTCACAGTCTATGGAAACACTTACTAGGAAGCCTTAGACAACTTAGAAAAAATCCTCATCAGATGCCAGGAAATGAACCTATCTCTAATTCATGAAAAATGCAAAATGTTGTTAATTGAAGGAGTGGTTCTAGGGCATCAGATTTCATTTGAAGGAATAAAAGTCGATCCTGCAAAGATTGAGTTCATTATCAGACTCCCACCCCGCAAGACTCAGAAAGAGGTGAGAAGATTTCTTGGACATGTCGGATATTGTCGGTGGTTTATTGAAAATTTTACAAAGATTGATGCACCTATGTTTGGATTATTAATAAAAGATGTTGACTTTGTTTGGACTGAGCAGTGTCAAATTGAGTTTGAAACCCTGAAAGATAAGATGTTTGTGGCACCAGTTCTTAGAGGGCCCAATTGGAATCTCCCATTTCATATATCCATTGATGCCTCCAACACCGCAATAGGAGGGGTATTAGGAAAGAAATAAGACCAACAATCCTATGCCATTTATTTTGTGACCAAGAACTTGTCCCCTGCCGAGTTGAACTACATAGTCACCGAGAAATAATTCTTGGCAGTTGTTTATGCTATTAACAAATTTCTTCATTACATTATAGGTTATGAAGTATTTTTACACACCGACCATTCTGCCATTAGATTCCTCATGAACACACCTATAACTAATGGCTGAGTAACTAGGTGGCTCTTGTTATTGTAAGAATTCAATATCACTGTGCTTGACCAACCTGGAAAGGATAATGTAGTAGCTAACTTTCTTTCCCGAATAAAAAATGAGGATGATGATATCCCTGTAGATGATAGTTTCACAGATGAGAACCTCTTTTCCCTTTCTCTCAATACCCCATGGTTTGTAGATATGGAAAACTATCTAGCCGCTAGGAAGTTACTGTCTCATTTGTCACCTCATGAAAAGAGGAAAATTATTACACAAAGTGCTAATTACTCTTGGGTTAGTCATGATATTTTTCACACAGTTCCTGATTTGATTATTCATAGATGTGTCTAAGAGGACGAGGTACCTGATATACTATGAAGTTGTCATGATGGACCATGTGGTGGCCATTTCTCTGATAAACGTACAACATATAAGATGTCACATTTGGATTACTATTGTCCTAGCATTTTCAAAGATGTTGCCAAGTATGT
Organism: Picea mariana; assembly: GCA_032191745.1. Classification (NCBI taxonomy): domain Eukaryota; kingdom Viridiplantae; phylum Streptophyta; class Pinopsida; order Pinales; family Pinaceae; genus Picea; species Picea mariana. Next base: position 59,230 of record JASDQU010506276.1, on the reverse strand, counting down.
GAGAAGTTGTGATAGTTGCCAAAGGATAGGAAGACCTATGTCATTTGACGAAATTCCTTTGCAGGCCCAAGTTATGATAGAACCCTTCGAAAAATGGGCCCTTGACTTTGTAGGACCAATTTCATCCATGTCCCATAGCAAGAAATATATTTTGGTTTGTATAGACTATGTCACCAAATGGGTAAAGGAAAAATCCCTATTCAGGGCTACAGAGAAGTCTGTTGTCGAATTTATCTATGAAGACATCTTTACCTGCTTCAGTGTCCCTTGTGAAACTGTTACCAACCAAGGCACTCAATTTACTTCTAAGCTGATGAAAGAGCTAACAGAGAAATATGGCATTAAACATTGTAAATATTCTCCATACCACCCGCAAGCCAATGGTCAAGTAGAATCCACAAACAAAGTTCTGGAAGCCATCTTGACTAAGAATGTTCAGTTACATCACCAGGATTGGGCTGATAGGCTCCCAAAGGCTTTGTGGGCATACCGGACTACCTGGAGAAATACCACTAGGCATACCCTTTATGAGCTAGTGTACGGGAAATAAGTACTTTTACTTATATAATTCCAAGTAAGGACCTTCCATATTTCCACAGAATTAGGATTGAACCTAGATGAGGCTCAGAAGCAATGAGCCCTACAATTGAATGAGTTGTATGAAATCAGGCAAGATGCCATCCAATGGACAATATTATTCCAAAACCAGAGGAGCAAGTGGCATGACAAGTTTATTAAAAAGAAGCACTTTGAGCCTGGTGATTGGGCCCTGTCGTTTAACTCCTGATTCAAAACCTTCAAAGGAAAAATCACCACCCAATGGTTGGGCCCTTACGAGGTAGACACTGTATATGACAATGGAGTTGTAAAAATTAAAACAATTGACGATGGGCAAGTCTCCTTTGTGGTAAATGGACACCGACTTAAATTTTATCATAAGCCCATTTCCATAGAGGATTTTCTATAGGTCATGTCAGCTGACAAGGCGTTGGCCTTAGTAAATGGAGAAGCCCCCCCTTGTTCATGAAATTTTTTCTGAATGTCCTACTGTATATATGTAAATAGTTTTTGAATTTTGTTAATAAGGCAAATCTAGAGATTTCTTTAAGTATTTATTTCACCAGGAGTACACAGTTTCAAGGATATTTCCTCAAAACATTGTTATACTTGAATTTTGTGTCCACTAAATGCATCAAATGAATATTGACTTACTGTAATTAGCCATATTTTTGAAAAAAAATCTCCTTTTTAGGCATTCTAAAGTAGTTGCTCTTGAAACTCTTCACCACTATATAAAGAAGTGATACCATAACTATCAAGCCTAGAGGTCTCTCGTATAGTTTTTCCAAGAAACCTGAGTAAGTGAGTCAAGTGTCATTATCAAAGAGTAACAAGGAGGTCTAATTAGCGGTTAGTCATGTAAACATCACAATAACTACAAAGGAAGAAAGTAAGTTGAGCCTAGAGATACCTTTCTGTTCTTTCTCAATGGTACCATCCACTACACACTAAATAGCTTGATTATATCATAGCTTTAGATAGGCCATGTCCTCTAAAGTACCCCTTACATCGGGACAATCACTAATTAATATAACAAAAAGTCATCCTCTAACATAAATACCATCCCAATTGAAAAAAAATGAAAGAAAAAGTTGTTTTCAGAGCTGTTCCCCCATCTTCTTGCATAAACAATCTTATACTAAAATCTTAAAAGATGGAGGGCCAGTCTCTGAAGGTTTAATAGGGTAACCCATCGGAATACTGAACAGGTCTGCTGGTAGCAGGTACCGGCCTATGGTATAACTAGGTAAACCCGCCGGAGTACTAAACAGGCTTGCTGACAGCGGGGCATTCTACCTAGCAAGGATGATAATCTGATAAAAATAAATAATAAATTTAAACTTGTCCTAATGTACGAAATTACTTGCAGACAAAGATGACATAAAATATGTGTGGTTAGGCTAAGGTTAATGAATCTCATACACTTTCCATTGGGGAATAAATCTAAGACTATATTGAAACTCTCTTGCCTACCTCTTCTTATCTGTATATAGGATTTCTTATCCTATAGGTGGGGCCATCTCCTAACTGTCTCGTCAGACCAATCTGTGAAATTTTATTTTTACACTTGACATACTATGAATCTTCGGCTATTGGGGGATACTAACTAGTTTCCTATACTTTTGATTGTGAGGTGTCACAATACTTAGGTGTGGGGGAGCGGTTCATGAGCTGATAAATGATCATTGCCTAGAGAAATAAGTCTTTGCAAGAATTTTTGTATTATTACCATGATACAAGTTATTCCATTGATAGTCATGTTATTTTTGAAATGCTTAACTCCTGTGTGCTATAAATTACTGAACACATACTTAACATACCACTCTTTATTGGTTTATCGTTTCATTACAAGATTCATATTGTAGGTTTGACAATACAGTTTTATGCTTGCTATAACCTATTCATTGTAGGTTTTTAACATTATATGTCATATGCAACAAGATTGAGTGAGCATGGAGCATTCTGCCTCTGCTCATTTACCACTGTGATTGTCAAAAACACTTCAAATTTGTAGGCTATCCATTATAAGAGGTGAAAATTTACTTAACACATGGGTACCGGATGAAGTACTATATGAGGTGCTGTATGAGATGTCGAATGAAGTGCCATGTGAGTTACACACTAGTAACTGTTCTAGATTCCTGGTAACTAGAACTCAATTACATTTAATTGAATTGGTTGCATACATTTCATTACATTACCCAAAATCATGCCATCGAATTTGAATTTCCCACACATGGCAGCTCACGCGCACATGTGTGCAACATACTCCACCATGAGTGCATTCAAAATCGGTCTGGGAAACCATTATCTCCATTTTCCCTTGCCATTTTCTCTACCCTACGTTAAGGAATCGTGCCCAACCTCTCCCAATTCATCCCCTGTTCAAATCGTGCTTAGACCGTCCCTAGTTTGTGCCATCTCTTGTATTAATCATGCTCTTTCCTGGTAAATTTCACCTCTGTCACAATTCCCAGGAGATACAAACCCTCCTCCTATGCAGACTTGTTTTCCATTCCCGAATTTGCACAGTGCAAAGAAGTGTTTTTGCGCGCAGGCTAGGGGCCATTTTTGTCTAGCTTGCAGGGCCATAATGATGGCCTCTCCATGCAATTCTCCCTTGTTTTCGATGGTAAGAAAACACATGTAGGGTCTCTTACCTTTGAATTTTTAGAAGAGTCCATTGCTGCAGCTACAAAGCTCCCAAGAATAGGAGATAGATGGTTCAAAAACCACCAATTGTCGCGCTCAAGTTATAACAGGGCGTTTAAGCTCGAATTCGAGAGAATTTCAGGAGAAAAAGTGTATGCTAAGGAGTGGATAAAGGAGGAATTGATCAATCCCCTCATCTTCATCACAAGGTTAATTACATGTGAAGTTAGATACTCTACTTTCAAAGCTTGTCATGTTAGATTGCTGGCTCATTTTTTGTTCAACAAACCCTTGAAATCTCCCTTCTATTTTCTCAAAAGCCCGGAGAAGATGTCCTCTCAAGTGAGGAAGAATGTGAATAACCCCCGCAATAGTCTCTTCCACCATGGCTTGATCAAACACCTTGTTCTTGTTGAACTAGAGAAACAAGGGCAAAATTGGGATGCCTTTATCTACCAATTTGCAAACCCTCACTTGACAGTTAATACCGACAAAAATCCACTTAGCCTAAAAACTATCTCTCCATCCAAACCTCGCTCTCCAAGAACTCCAAACCCCCTTTCACAAACCCTCTCTTTGCTGGAACAATACCGAAAAATTGTTGATATCCCTACTTCTTCATAGGGTAAAAAGACCAAGAGCAAAGACCAAAATAAGCCTCTTGTTAACCCCCAAATGCCTTGACTCTCTCTTGATACTACACCTAAAAATATATAAGAAGTAATGCAACAAGAATTTCCCATCATTCCCACAAACAAGAGGGGATCCAATCGATTTGGTAAAGGAACCTTCCAGAAGAGTACCCGGAGCACAAGAACCAAGCATTATGAAAAACCTCCACCTGCTTCGGATCCTATCCAAGTATCCTCCGACCTTGAGAGCCCTCATAAGAAACCTAGGGAATTTTTTGCGGATGGATTAGAGCCACTAAGGAAAACAAAATCAGAACCTACCTCACCTTATCAATCTCCCATAACTCCTACTTCACCCATTCCCAATGTGGATCCTAAAACTGATAGATTTTCCACATCCTTCAAAGGATCTAAGCCTTCCTCAAAGATCACCAATTCTGCCCCAACCATAGAGGAGAAACAAAAGGAAAACCATCATCTTCTCCAACAGTTGGAGGAAAGGAAGACAATAGATACACACCTTCATCATGACAATGCAGTCCTTCAAACAAAGGTTAACTCTCTTCAACGATTGGTCAATGATATGACCAAATCTAACCGCAGCCTCAGAGCACAGTTGAAGCAACACAAGAGGCACAAGGCTAAGTCTTCACATCAAGAAGGAGAGGCTTCCAAAGTTGATCCTCCTAAGCAAGCCTAGTTCCAAGGGGTACATTCTTTTAGTTTGCAGTGGGACTTGCAAAATCGTAACTGTGGGGGTAATGTTGGGCCCGAGATATGATCACTTTTATGACGGTTATTATACACTTTTGCCGCATGTACATATGTGTTTTTCATATTTTAAAGAAGCTTTTTGAAGAATTTTATGATAAATGGTATGATCGACATAAGGTATGTGTGATTCATGTTTAATGATTGTATTACATACAATTCATAATGTTTTATGATTACCAAGATCTAATTCACGTTTTTCTGGTGTTATAGGGAAAAAACACACCACATTTCTACCTCCAGCACTTGATCTGACACTCCTTCTAGTACTCATTCCGACACTTGATCTGACACTTTGTCCAACACTGGGTATTGCACAAAAATGTAGGGCGACTTGGCGGTTATGGTATTGGCCACTAGTGATGGAAAAATCAGCCACGTGGGTTTTGTTCATGCCTTCCCCCTCCAGCTACTGAGCTATCGACAACTAAGTTTCAGTTGCTCAAGAGGGTGATTATTGGCTCCCTCTGTTTTATCAGTTAGGGCATAATTTATTGTAATTTTCCGAAATTCGAAGTGGTTCGACCCTCCTGTGGTCAACCACTTGGTGTGTAAATGTTATAAATACCACTGAGGTGGTCAGATGATTGTTAAGTAGCATAAGAATAAGAATTGTCAGTTTGATAGATAGAAAAATGATTTTACTCTGTTTTAAGTTTTTATATTGCCAGATTATGCTAGAACTGCGTTTTTTCAGTTTTTGTGGTGACATTGTCTTGCTGAGCACATGGTGTACTTTTAGAGAGTGACCACGAATTGCTGGGGGAACCACCAGCAGTTTGGTAACTGTCTTCGTGTTTGTTTATGCATTTCATAATTTAATTGTACTCTTTATTTTTTGTACATGCATATTTTTATTGTGTTAACTAGTTTGTTGTAGTTTAATTGTTTTGATTCTCTTTTGCAGGTTAGAATGATGAGATGTGTTAGCATGCATTGATCTTGTAGATTAGGAACAAACTTGCAAGTCTCTATACTAACCTCGTGTGCAATTAGATGTTATATTATGCTTTCTTTTATGATTTTGTAGTCAAGTTTAAAACAAAGTTTTAATTTGGGTTCTCTTCGACAAGGATTTGATGGATGGATAGAATTAATTCTAGTTTTTAATTATATCTTGCTTATATCATTTTTATATAGATCTTGTTTAATTAGTTGTTGATTAATGTAGATTGTTAGTTTACTTTTCAATATCATAGTTTAATTTCTTATTTTAATCATTTCCTTATTGCAGTTTGAATTGTTAGAATAGGCATAGCGTGGTTTCATTTTACGTAATTTTTTGCCTAGAGTTAGATTGCAATTGTAGTTCTTAGTTAATGATTGAGTTTAAGTATGAATTTTTCTTATGTAGAATAGAAGTATAATGATGATATCGTTATGTTGTTGATGCTTTATACATGAATATGCAGGGTATCTAACATTGTTTTTTCATGGCTAAATTCTCATTGGATTGTTTAATCTGTACCTTTCACTTTGCCATTGAGATTAGTGTTGAGCTTATACCACTTGAATTGTCCTTTGTTGTCAAGCTCCATCGAGATATCATCCGACACCAAAGACATTCACACAACCACCAACATTATATTTGAATTTTCATGGGTTAAAATATAGTTTTCCTATTTTCATAGATTAAGAAATAGTTTTCTTACTTTCATATATTAAAAGAAATAGTTTTCCTGCTTTCATAGATATAGTTTCTTGCTTTCATAGATTAGAATAAAGTTTTATTATTGTTGTACGATAGATAGAATTTATTTTTATAGATTAGATAGTAGTTTTCTTATCATAGATTAAGCATTAGTTGGTAGTTCTTCTTTCTTTCAATAAAATAGATTTCCTTTCATGCACTAGAAATAGTTTTGAATTAAGCATTTAGTCCACTTGCCTCTTAGGATAGATAGTTCTTCAATGAGACGTTTTAATTTGATTGCTTGTAGTAGTTATTTCTCTTTGCTTACTTGTCTATTTGCTTTAGTAGGTTAGTTAGTTGTATTTGCTTACTTGTCTATTGCTTTAGTAGGTTAGATAGTTGTTTTTGCTTACTTGTCTATTTGCTTTAGTAGGTTAGTTAGGTGTCTTTGCTTGCTTGTTTATTTATTTGCTTTCATAAGATAGTTGCTCATTGATTGTAGGTTGGCAAGTTAAAATAGTTTTCTTTTGTTAGTTTCTCATTATTATGCTTAAATAGTTGCTTTTTCTTATCATTATGAACTAGTTTTCTTTACATAGGGTTTTTACTTGTTTTCTTAGAACTATCCATCTATACTTGGCCCAAAAGTGCTTAGGTTACCTACTTGCAAGTTGCTTAGTAGGATTTTCTCATTAGATAGTTTTTCTTGAGTAGATTAGCCTTAGATAGCTACCTTCATTAGTTAGACTATACTCCTACCATCCCTTCTACCTTTGGCATATATTTTTCTACAACTCTAAGTTTACTTACCTCAGGTTGACAATTTAATTAAGAGTTTTTAGTGTCTTTTTAGTGCATATAGAACACCCATCACTTATCCACTTTCTTCTACTGCATTTAGAGGTCGGCCACAGAGACCATGGATGTGGCTACAATCTTTCACTCACTCTGAGAGCGAATCATGAAGAAGACAAACTTCCTGGTATGAGAGATGACCTTCGTGCATTGCTTGGCAGAGACCAAGGAAATGACACTAAGTGGGACTACCTCAGATATCCTTAGTAATTTCCTGTAAAAAGTAATAATAACACTGTGAGGCCTAGACTCATGATGTTTTCATAATTAAGGTTGGCCCAAAATAACATCACAAACTTCAAGGGGAATAACATCATACAATACCTCATCTTTGAAGGGATTGATTCCATAGGACAAGTGGCACTATTGGCTAACGTGAAGGTCGCTTCCTTGGAAGAGACATCTGGTGGTGTAGGGATGCGGGTATGACATTGTCGGCAGGGGAAACTTCTTGAAAGCCTCCACTAAGATGAGGTTCACCAAGATGGATCATTAGGTTCACTAGGATGGATATGTGTGGTAGAAATGGTGGCACTGGGTTTCGTGTTAATGATCCGTCTTCCATTTTCTGGTTCCGACTCAAAGTCTGAACCCACATCTGATTCATAGGATTTCACCTTAGTCACCAATGACTTCTTTGAGTAGAAATCAACAATTTTATTCTAGGGGATCTTATTGAAGTCCCACCACTTCTCGATATATTTCTTTGTCTTTCCATTGTACTTCTTTGTTTGCGGCTTAGATTAGTTCTCCTGAGGTTGTCCATCTTTACTCTTCCTTTTTTTGGGGGGGTTGGGGCTACCCTTTCCCTGATTCTGCTGTGAGGGGTTCCCATACCCAAAATGTTGTTTTTTTTTTAAGCTTCTGCTCGATTTTGATGACATATCAATAGGTCGTGCCCAAGGAAGAGATGTCTAGAAAATCCATTTCTACCTGAACGTATCTATGCAGACCACTGCGATACTTGAGCATAATATTTCACTCACAATATTTGATACCCATCTTTGTGCACAAGGTATGGAAAATATTTGTGAACTCTAGAACTGCTTGATCCCTTTCCTACAACAGTGTGGTCCATTTTGTATACAGGTCGTCATAACTTCTAACAGGGTAGTATTGTTCCTTAATAACATCCCTGAAGGACTCCCAGGTGAGTGCAATTGTAAGTAATGAGGGTTACTATGTTTCCTTTTTCTCACAAAAAGTATCCCACCAATATTTGACATGGGGGACGACTTTGAGGAGCGCAAAAGTAATATTTTCTCTATTCGAAAAGTTATGGACAAAAAAATACCCTTCTAGCAGATTAAACCATTTGTCTACAACATCTTCATCTATATGACCTTGAAATATAGGAATATAAAAGTTGATATGCACCTTGAAGGGGGAGGCACCTCCACTTAAGGAATATTTTTCGGTTGTTGGTAGTCATCGAAGGATTTGCATAAAACTATCCATCATCTCATTCCTATGTTGCATGAGGGATTCCTCGAGAAACAGTTTGAAATGATATCTTGTCTCGTTGTCTTTCTTTTCTCCCTCCATGGAAGGTCTCTTGGGTGTGCAAGAGCCTTTATCCTCAAGAGAAACAAGCTTGAGACCCAAATATTTGTATTTTGACCTCGTCGGGGACATGCATTAAGAACGATAAGGAGTAGATCACTCTAATACCACTTATCCAGATTTTATGAGTAGAACGAAATGAATACAAATCTATATTATTAATGAAGAGATTCAATGAACAATAACAAAGATACAGTAAAACTTGACTTCTATTAATAAAGAAATATGTTGAAACTGTAAAATGTAATTTGAAACAAGCTTGCTAGAATGGTGGTGGATTATATCTGAGAAGCAATATGATGGTTGCGCTCATTCGCAAGAAGATAAGTAAAATGGGTCTCTGAAATAATTTTTACAACAAACATGAATTCAAAAACCATAGAAATCCAAAAACCTAACCCTAGGAGGTGAAGTGCCAAGAGTCATGTGGGCCCCGTTGGGGTAAGTTGGTACATCAACTTCCCAGGGTCGTAACTTTTGCCTACGATCTTTGTTTTCGATGCACGATAGCCCGTTGGAAAGGTATTTCCAAGGAATACACATTACTTCATCAAAATCTAACTTTGTCTACAATTTGACTATGGTGATCTCTAAAATTGTTTTTTAGGGCCTCAAAATGGCCCGGGAAGTTCATGACCCAAAAACTAGGAAAAAACTGCCAAACTAAGAAAATGGCAAGATGAGCCAGTTGGAATAGGTGGGTGGCCACCAATATCCACCTGGATCACTTGAAACCCGTTATATATAAATCCATCGACCACCTAAATGATATAGTGACACTGAGAACAACACTCGGGAAGATACTCTCTAGTACCTAGGTAATCGAGTAGTACGACTAAGGGTACGATCTAGCCTCCTTAGTTGGTTCCCTGATATATTGGGTTGAGTACTACTATTCGACCCCAAATGTATATCAGAGAGATATAACATAGGGAAAACCCTTGTCTATAGGAACCCTGAAAAACCCTAACCCTTGGGATGGAAGCATAACAAGAAAGAAACAAACAAGATCTATTGTTGTGTAACCTTTCCTCCTGCATCCTAGTTGCGAAATTAGTACACATTTTTTCCTATTAAGAATTTGGGCATTTCAACACTGTAATATTATTTGGATCGGAGTATAGCTCCGTATTAAAAAAACAATTTGGGGACTACTCGCACCCTTATTTGAGACCTATCCCATTTGAATCCTCTTTTTGTCCTCGTTGCAGTGATACCTATCTTTTTAAGACTTTTTTTCATGTGGTCCCAAACCCCTTCTTGGCACCCTTATTTGGGACCTATCCCATTGGATTCCCCTTCTCACATTGATCAAAGTGGTATATATCAATTTTAATCTTTATTTTTCCGTGGGCCCACTCACCCTTTTCATACACCCTTCTTTCCCACCTCTTCCTGTGTTTCCCCTTCACCATGGCCAACACCTGCAACCAAGAACTTAAAAACCACATTAGTACCCACATAGATGCCAAATTGGACTA
>JASDQU010506276.1:0-27963 GCA_032191745.1 Picea mariana | reverse complement strand
ATAGAATTGATACGATTACAAATGAGACAGTAACTCCTTCCGACTGGGCCCACAGTCTTCAGAAGATACTGCTGCTAAAAACTCAGTACACAAAGACGATTGAAACACTCAAGGATTTCATTAATTCCATAACTGGTAAATCATTTACAATGGACTGTTGTACAGAATGTCAACAATTCATAGATTTGAATGCTTGAATAAATTTCTTGGATATCTCTCAAATTTTCATCATCCTCTATATATTACAATGACATGAGTAAATTAAGCTATCCTAAGGATTGAGATATCCTTAGGATTGATTTTACTATTTATAAAGATTACAAAATAAAGAGTCAATATTGTTCTAAACCGCTTTATGCCCAATTCCTTTGATCTTCAACAACTTATGTAATAACAATTGTCCATTTTCTGCAATAAAATCAAATAATTCAAACCAAAATTTAGAAATTATCTAATATCACTCAATAACATTTCTAGAAGACTTTTTAATAATTTTATTTCCTAATTAATTCTAATTAATAGAAAATTCAATCAATAATATATCATAAACCATCGTAATAAGGAGAGTATTTGTACCTTTTTCACAACTCAACAACCACGCAATCTCTTGAGAGTTTTGGGGTGAGGCCAATCCTGCATAGATTCAATTTTGTTAGGATCCACCCTTACACCATCCTTGCTGACAATATGACCCAAGCACTCCACTTTCGAGGCACCAAAGGAACATTTAGATTGTTTGAGGAAAAGTCGGTGCTAAGAAAGTAGATGGAGAACTTTATCCACATGGGTAAGATGGGATGTCCATGTTTTACTATAGATGAGAATATCATCAAATAAAACTAAGACAAAATGCCAAAGAAAAGGATGGAAGAAATGATTCATGAGACTTTGGAAAGTGGAGGGGGAATTACATAGGCCAAATGGCATGACCAAGAACTCATAGTGACCCTCATGAGTTCGAAATGAATCCTTGGGAATGTCTGCCTCTTTCATACGTATCTAGCGGTATCCAGAACATAGATCAAGTTTAGTAAAGTATTGAGAATCACTCATTCATACAATAAATCATCAATAAAAATAATGGGAAACTTGACTTTGATGGTGAGTTTGTTGAGGGAATGAAAGTCTGGAAACATGTGCCACATGCCTTATTTATTGAGGACCATGATCACAGAAGAAGAATCGAAGTTGGTTCTAGGATAGATGACATCTGTGTCGAGTAATTCTTGAACATTTTTTTCAATTTCATTCTTCTAGGAAAAGGGACGATGATAAGGGAAACAAATGGGAGGAAGACTGCGTGGAACTATAGGAATGGAATGATCATGAACATCGTGGGAAGGGGGAAGTCCATGGGGAGTGAAGAAAATAGTTTTTTTGTTTAAAGAGGATAGATTGGAGGTCATGATGCACAAAGGGTGTCTCAACTACTTGAATGGCATGGATTTGGGAAATAATGCTCGAATGACCTTTTTTGAGGAGATTTTCCATTCAATGGGAACTAATGATCTTAGGGGTGTCTGTTGTGATTCCTTGGAACTTATACTACTGATCTTCTTGTTGGAATTGCATGGTTAATTCCTTAAAATCTATGAGGATGGGACCAAGAGTGTGTAACCATTCCACACCTAGAAAAATGTCATAACCACCCATGTTTATAGAAAAAAATATGATATTTTAGGTTATAGTGACAATTTGTAGATGCACATTTTCATAATTCCCCCACCATTTCATGAAACAACCATTGGAAATCATGATTTGAAAATTTTTGATGACACAGATATAACAATTGGTTTCTTGAGAAATGTGGTGATGAATAAAATTATGGGCACTACCACTATCAATTAGGATGATGAACTTATGATTTTTAATGTATCCAATTAGCTTGAGGGTTTGGGGAGCAGAGAAGCCAATTAGAGCATTCAATGAAATGATCGGTTCAACTTCCATTGGATCAAATGGCGGAGTGAGATCAGTTGGATATGGTAGCCTTGCCATAGGAGGAGAATCTACCTCTTTGTCAAACACATTCTCATAGATGGCCATAAAAAACTTATGTTCCTTACACTTGTGCCCCGGAAAATAGTTTTTATCAAAATCACAGCAAAGACCCTTAAGTTGGCATTCATATATTTCTTCTCGAGTTATTTTTTGGATCTTGAGAGGGGTGGGATGGGGCACAGGATTGGAAGGGAGATGGAGAGGAAGAAAATAGGGTTTGTGGTGCTGGGAAAAAACAACTTGTTGTTCTTAATTGACATGTTGAGGAGCTTCCAACCAAGTCTAGGGGCGAGTCATGAGGACCTGGGCTCAAATTTTATCCTTGAGGCAACTGATAAAACATTCCTAGAAAAGGTACCATACATTACCTCTGTTCTAAAATCCAATTTCTCAAATGCGACGATAAAATCTTCCAGGGTACCAGACTGTTTCAATTTGGTCAAACAACCTAGGGACTATGTGTTGGTGTCAAAGTGTTCATAATGTTCAGCCACAAACTGTGTCCAAGAAACATATTGTTGGATTGATTTTATACACCATTTCCACCATTTCCAATGTTCATGATATAGATAGAGGACATTGTAACAAAGTTTGGTCAAGTCATCAGTGATGCCATGCAAGGAGAAGTAATGTTCCATTTGAGTGACCCAACTGTTGACGATTAAAATCGTGAACAAAGTTTTGCCCGCAATGTGTTGCTAAAGCCTATTATTATAAAAGATAAATAATACTAGTAGGTGGGACCCCTTGTAGATTGGAGATCAGGTCTGGTTTTTATTTGATGTCATGCTACTATTTGACACTACTTACATGGTGATGAGATCTTGTTTTTATTAGCTATGTATTGGGCTTATGAATTATTGGTTCTTTATGTTACTATGACCTATGTCATCCTTATTGTCACTGCAATTTGTTATTGGATCTATTGCAAGGAGACCTGCACAATAAATATGTTAGCAATAACACATACAAGGAATTGGAAAGAGATGAAAAGAAATATAACAAATGCAAATGGTAAAATTTAAACTATGTTATATGCTATACTACATGCATCGATTTTTAAACGGATTATTGTTATCCGAGATATTAAGTTAATGGCTATGTGATGTTATTTGAGTTATATAGTCGACATGCATGGTGATTATGCTATGGTACAAGTTGATACGGATCATGCTATTGGTGATAATTTGATATATGGTTTATTGGATCATATAGTTGATATGCGATATGATCAAGTTGGAATGGAAGGAATGATGTGAGTGGTGCATTTGACAAGTAATAGATGCAATTTTCAATGCATGGTTTAAATGAATTATTGGTAGATTAATGGCTGGTGTATACTATTGAGTTTAATTGACTGTGGAGTGAGGTGACGTGCTTTTACTTCACATCACCCTTACTCCTTTCGTTGGCCGCCACCCTAGTCGGGCTATTGTTCGACCTTGGTGTTGTGGTTATGCTCTGATTTCTTAGCAGAGAGGAACCGCTCGACCAACTTGCATTTTAAGGTGTTCGATTACATGTATATCTTATTTTGGCCATTCATGAGTCTTATCTGGTTATGAAATGATTTTTGGCTCAAGTGTATTGGTTTGTGCTTTCCTGAAGTAAAATACTGTGTAAAAAATGTGTTTTTGGAATGAAGTGTTGATGGTTCTTTCTGCAATAATCTTGAATTTGAAGTATTATTGGTCATCCTGGGTATTAGCATCCATAAGGGCTCTCTGTTATCCTTTCTGGTTTAGTTGGAGGGTTTTTGTTTGGTCTTGGGTGCCTATATATCCTCACGCATTCGTTGCTATATCCAGTCTTTGGTTTTTGTGGGTTTGGTTGGAATCTCTTTGTTTCACTGCGTTCTGTTCACTTGAGCATTGGTTGTTTTCACCATTAAAGGTTGTGCAGTGGGTTATTTGGTTCTTTCTCGGCCCTATCTTCACTTCAGCATTGTGGTTTCTTGATTGGAGAATCACAAGGGTTATACCCTGTGTGTGTTAAGTATCATTACTGGTCAAGTTGGAGCCACTCTCCTCTGTTATAGCCCTCCTGTCACAGGATTCGTTACTTGACCAAAAATAAGTAATGGTTCTCTCTGTGTATGCACCGTTGGTCTCAAAGGTTTTCACCATTGAAGGGAGTTAGCTCTAGCTTTTCCTGTGTTGGTCATAGTGCAAACCCTTAACTCCACGGGTCTAAGGAGAAGACCAGCATGGCCTGTCGGGTTTACTGTTTGGTTATTGTTGGATGGTTGTGTATTTTCAGAAAAAAATGGGTATAGACTTTCCCATTTGGTCATATGGCGATTGTGTTGGTTTGATATATAGTCACTTCCTGTGTTATTAAAATGAATATCCCTACACTGTTAATTGGGCAGTCCAGATACATAATTGCTCTCCTTGTTTGATAACCCGATATTTCTTTTTTTTAAGAAGGTCACAACCTCACACCATGTCGATGGATGGTTGCCACATCATGATTGGTTGTTTGGTTGATTGGTTGATTGGTTGGTACATAATCACGGTATTTTTTCACTAAGGATTATTTGGATGTTTAGCTTGGAATTGGTTACAATTGCTTAATGATGCTCGCACATGCTGCATTTGTGTGTGTGGTGTTCCTACACAACAAATAAATGGTTATTTTAATATGATTTCTTTTGGGGACAAATGGTTATTACAACCCAGATGACTGTAGAAAATCCATCCAATGTATGCATTACAAATATGTGATTGCATAATCCCATGTTTTACACAACATGGTTGGTGCAATTTGATCAATTTGAAGCAATACTGTGTTAGATCGATAAATCGACACGATGGGTTAATTTAATACTGTGACTGTGTGTGTAGAAATCTAAAATGGAAATGTCACATCGTGGTGTTTTTAGGTGGCTTCCCACTGTGTATAATATGGATGTTTTGGTTTCCACACTCAGAGATAGTCACATAGTTTAAGCACAACTTGTTTTTTGATTATTTGTTTTATGAAAACAGGTGTGCTGTTGATACTGCGTCATGATGGACAACCTATCATGTTAGAGTCACATTGAATTGAGCTTTTACAGTGATATAATTACACTTTCATAACTGAATTATTCTATTCATAGCATGTGTTAGAATGGTGGCTATTGTCTGTCTATTTAAACGACGATCCAAATTTTTTAAAATTTTAATCTGGATTATTTTGCTGACTTCCATTATGTATGTTTAAGGAATGTCATGCATTCTAAAAGATAATCTTGATTACACTGACAGTATAACTTCACTACAATTTTTGAAACACGACTTTGGGCGTATTTGATGATTGAATAAATGTGTGGGCAATGGTTGTTTTGATGATTAACAAAGTGGAAATAATTACTATTACACATTTTAGAATTGTTATAAATAAGAAGAACATAACTCCTTACAGACCTTGTGGAATGCATATTGTCTTATTAATGGAATTGTGTTAGATTTTTTACTATGAGCAGTAAAATAGCTAATACACAGTGATTGTTATGATCATTTGGTTGGCATATATCCATTTAACAGAATGGCTATATGGATTACTTGATTAATTTTGTGAACAATAACCACTCTCATTCCCAATAATTAATTCACTTTTCACTAATTACAACCCCATAAATTTTCCACATTCATTTTCACTCCCTGTTCCCAAATTGATTACAGTCAAGAAAAAAATTGTTTTGAAACAGTTGGCAGTAGCAGTGTCTTGGTTGAACTACATTGATGTTTTCTTTTATTTGTAGTTGGTTGTTGTTGTCTTTGAGCAGTAATCATATTTTTTCCCCCTCATCATATCATGTTTCTCTCAATATAAACCCCTCACATATCCCAGGACCCTTTATTCACTCCCTGCTCACTAATGAGTAGTAAAACAATTTGTATGCATTGGATTGCATGAGTCTGATACATTGTTGAGCCAAATCTATTTCATATTTTTAAGAGTTTCCATGTATGGTTATTTAAAAGACTATTTGATAATCAATCATGCACTAAGGAATCAGTTTTTTCAGCCGAGGTAGCCATGGCTGAGGAAACAGAGGGAGAGGTAATTGGAACAGAGGCCCAAGAAGGCCTAGGTTCTCCATACATTTTGATGTTGATTCACAAGAGCTTGGCCAATTATTTCAGGCTAGATTTTTCAATTAGATTGGGAAGGGAGTAGTCCAAACATGGCCTAAAAGGCCTCCTTTCCAAGTTCTACAAGCCCCTGGTATCCATGCGCCTCCTCACGTCTCATTGCAACCCAAGGTTCCTGAAAATGATGGATGGCAAGAGATTGTCCACCCGACAGTCTCCCAACATCGTGGCTGGCCTAATTTGTCCTTGCCTTCTCCTCCACCTAATAACTAGATTTTCCAAGATGCTCCCCACTCACCAGTGCAATCCTCCCATGCTAGCAAAAGATTGAAAATCGAGGCACACCATGCACTTGATAAAGGAAAAGCCAATGTTGCCCCTTCCTCACCTTCCAATGGCTTTGATAAATATGTGTCTTCCCGGATGCATTTGAGGGATGATTGTTCCCACATGATCAACGAGATTAGGCCTAAAGGCTCAGCATAGCCAAAGGAAAATTCAGGAAAATCAAAGGGTGACAACAACAATCAAGAAAAGATTACATCGCAGAGTGGGAAATATGCCTTTTGAGTTTTTATTTTTATCTATTGTTGATGACAATTGACTTCAGGAGACTTTGGAAAGAATGTTTTACTTTTGGTTACATGAGTAATATTTTTTGGAAATAATTTCAAATTTCATGAGCTAAATTGTCAAATGTGAATATGTGGATGGGAGACACAAGTAGGTGTGTTTTAATTGACTAATAGTTATGTTATGATTGTTATAATTGTTATGAGCTAAAGGGAGTCACAAGGGGTCCCACCTACTAGTTATTATTTATTTATGACCTTTATTATGATTATTAATTTCCCCCCTCACTAAATTTGGTTGAGTCTTTTAATTAACTTAACTAATAAGTTGGTTCAACTACTTCAACCAATTCTTAATTTTTTAAAAGCAAAAGGAAAGGGAGGAACAAAGGGAGGATAAAAGCAGAATCATATTAAGGTTTTATCTTTGAGTTTATGTTGAGATAGTTCAGTTTTCGTTCATTCATATATTCATCACAAGCCTAATTCTCTTTTATGATAGCATGGTCTTATTGTAGACAACAATATTCAGAGTTGAATCACACCATTCAGACACTTGTTTTTCAGAGGTGTTGATCTATCTTTGATAGTCTGTGCAGACTTGTCTATTTGTGAATTAGTTTTCATGACTGATAAAGGGTATTGTGCAGAGTCGAGTGGGCAGCAATCTGTGGAAAGATGATCCAACTTTTAGAGTTCATTTTTGTCTTTCTGTCAAAGTTCCTTTTGTATGTTCCATCAGGGATATCTAAGTTTGACTTTGGTCCAATATTTTTGTATGAGATTTTGTAAAGAAAATGACTCTTTTGCGAATTGGAATGAAATAAAGGATTTCTTTATGTCTCATATATCTTGATTATCATTTTGGTGTCTTTACTTCTGTCTTTACATTTATTTCAGCAGCTAATATATTCAAAAAATTACATAAAAAGTAAATTTCCAGCAAGCTTTTTGTTGATAAAAGACTAGCCTAAGCACTTGTAATTAATACTTGTGAGTTAGCATGTTATTTTTGTTGGCTATAAACATCGGGTGATATTCCCATATATTTTGATTTAGCCAAGCATAATCTCAAAATGCTTGAGTAAGATCATTTCATATATTTTCCTCAACACCAACCATTAGGATTTGAGCCATCAAATGTTTTCACCTCCACTCGTGGAAGACTCAGATCATGATGAAAGGGTTTGGATTGAAAAGGATGGGAATTGCAGGAAGTTGTACCTTCTGGGTTAAAAGGTTGTTCCAATGAGGTATGGACTTAGGAAATGGAAGTTTTTTTAGGACCTTGGCAGCAAAGGAGTCAACCTGGGAATCAAGGTGGGATGAAAGTTGGTTGGTAAAGTGGGAATTGATGTCCTTCTTTAGTTCCTATTTCATATAGTCCAATTTGGCATCTATGTGGGTATTGATGTGGTTTTTAAGTTCTTGGTTGCAGGTGTTGGCCATGGTGAAGGGGAAACATAGGAAGAAGTGGGAAAGAAGGGTGTATGAAAAGGGAGAGTGGGCCCATGGAAAAATAAGGATTAAAATTGATATATACCACTTTGATCAGTGTGAAAAGGGGAATCCAATGGGATAGGTCCCAAATAAGGGTGCCAAGAAGGGTGTTGGGACCACATGAAAAAAGTCTTAAAATGATAGGTATCACTGCAACGAGGACAAAAAGAGGAGTCAAATGGCATAGGTCTCAAATAAGGGTGTGAGTAGTCCCCAAATTGTTTTTTTAATACGGAGTTATACTCCGATCCAAATAATATTATAGTGTTGAAATGCCCAAATTCTTAATAGGAAAAAATGTGTACTAATTTCGCAACTAGGATGTAGGAGGAAAGGTTACACGACAATAGATCCTGTTTGTTCCTTTCTTGTTATGCTTCCGTCCCAAGGGTTAGGGTTTTTCAGGGTTCCTATAGAAAAGGGTTTTTCCTATGTTATATCTCTCTGATATACATTTGGGGTCGAATAGTAGTACTCGACCCAATATATCAGGGAACCAACTAAGGAGGCTAGATCGTACCCTTAGTCGTACTACTCAATTACCCAGGTACTAGAGAGTATCTTCCTGAGTGTTGTTCTCAGTGTCACTATATCAGTTAGGTGGTTGATGGGTTTATATATAACAGGTTTCAAGTGATCCAGGTGGATATTTGTGGCCACCCACCTATTCCAACTGGCTCATCTTTCCATTTTCTCAGTTTGGCAGTTTTTTCCTAGTTTTTGGGTCCTAAACTTCCGGGGCCATTTTGAGGCCCTAAAAAACAATTTTAGGGATCACCATAGTCAAATTGTAGACAAAGTTAGATTTTGACGAAGTAATGTGTATTCCTTGGAAATACCTTTCCAACGGGCTATCGTGCACCTAAAACAAAGATCGTAGGCAAAAGTTACGACCCCGGGAAGTTGATGTACCAACTTACCCCAACGGGGCCCACATGACTCTTGGCACTTCACCTCCTAGGGTTAGGTTTTTGGATGTCTAGGGTTTTGGAATTCATGTTTGTTGTAAAAAGTATTTCAGAGCCCCATTTTACTCATCTTCTTGCGAATGAGCGCAGCCATCGCATCACTTTTCAAATATAATCTGCCACCATTCTAGCAAGCTTGTTTCAAATTGCATTTTATAGTTTCAACATATTTCTTTATTAATAGAAGACAAGTTTTACTGTATCTTTGTTATTGTTCATTGAATATCTACATTAATAATATAGATCGGTATTCATTTCATTCTACTCATAAAATATGGATAAGTGGTATTATATTGATCTACTCCTTATCGTTCTTAATGCATGTCCCCGACGAGGTCAACATACAAATATTTGGGTCTCAATCTTGTTTCTCTTGAGGATAAAGGCTCTTGCACGCCCAAGAGACCTTCCATGGAGGGAGAAAAGAAAGACAAGGAGACAAGATATCATTTCAAACTGTTTCTCGAGGAATCCCTCATGCAACATAGGAATGAGATGATGGATAGTTTTACGCAAATCCTTCGATGACTACCAACAACCGACAGATATTCCTTAAGTGGAGGCGCCTCCCCCTTCAAGGTATATATCAACTTTTATATTCCTATATTTGAAGGTCATATAGATGAAGATGTTGTAGACAAATGGTTTAATATGCTAGAAGGGTATTTTTTTGTCCATAACTTTTCGAATAGAGAAAAGATTACTTTTGCACTCCTCAAAGTCGTCCCCCATGTCAAATATTGGTGGGATACTTTTTGTGAGAAAAAGGAAACATAGGAACCCTCATTACTTACAATTGCACTCACCTAGGAGTCCTTCAGGGATATTATTAAGGAACAATACTACCCTGTTAGAAGTTATGACAACCTGTATACAAAATGGACCACACTGCTGTAGGAAAGGGATCAAGCAGTGCTAGAGTTCACAAATATTTTCCATACCTTGTGCACCAAGATGGGTATCAAATATTGTGAGTGAAATATGGTGCTCAAGTATCGCAGTGGTATGCATAGATACATCTAGGTAGAAATGGATTTTTTGGACATCTCTTCCTTGGGCACGACCTATCGATATGTCATCAAAATTGAGCACAAGCTTTAAAAAAAATCAACATTTTGGGTATGGGAACCCCTCACAGCAGAATCAGGGAAAGGGTAGCCCCAACCCCCCCAAAAATGGAAGAGTAAAGATGGACAACCTCAGGAGAACTAGTCTAAGCCGCAAAAAAAGAAGTACAATGGAAAGACAAATAAATATATCGAGAAGTGGTGTGACTTCAATAAGATCGCCTAGAATAAAATTGTTGATTTCTACTCAAAGCAGTCATTGGTGACTAAGGTGAAATCCTATGAATCAGATGTGGGTTCAAACTTTGAGTCGGAACTAGAAAAGGGAAGATAGATCATTAACACGAAACCCAGTGCCACCATTTCTACCACGCATATCCATCCTAGTGAACCTAATGACCCAGCTTGGTGAACCTCATCTCAGTGGAGGTTTTCAAGTATTTTCCCTTGCCAACAATGTCACACCCGCATCCCTACACCACTGAATGTATCTTCCAAGGAATCGATCTTCACGTTAGCCAATAGTGCCACTTGTCCTATGGAATCAATCCCTTCAAAGATGAGGTATTGTATGATGTTATTCCCCTTGAAGTTTGTGATGTTATTTTGGGCCAACCTTAATTATGAAAACGTCATGAGTCTAGGCCTTGTAGTGTTATTATTACTTTGGACAGGAAATTGTAAAGGATATCCAAGGTAGTCCCACTTAGTGTCATTTCCTTGGTCTCTGCCAAGCAATGCACGAAGGTCATCTCTCATACTAGGAATTTTGTCTTCTTCATGATTCGCTCTCAGAGTGAGTGAAAGATTGTAGCCACGTCCATGGTCTCTGCGGCCGACCTCTCCATGCAGTAGAAGCAAGTGGATAAGTGATGGGTGTTCTATATGCACTAAAAAGACACTAAAAACTCTTAATTAAATTGTCAACCCGGGGTAAGTAAAATTAGAGTTGTAGAAAAATATATGCCAAAGGTAGAAGGGTTGGTAGGAGTATAGTCTAACTAATGAAGGTAGTTATCTAAGGCTAATCTACTCAAGAAAAACTATCTAATGAGAAAATCCTACTAAGCAACTTGCAAGTAGGTAACCTAAGTAATTTTGGGCCAAGGATAGATGGACAGTTCTAAGGAAAGAAGTAAAAACACTATCTAAAGAAAACTAGTTCATAACGATAATCAAAAGCAACTATTTAAGCATAATAATGAGCAACTAACAAAAGAAAACTATTTTAACTTGCCAACCTACATTCAATGAGCGAGTATCTTATGAAAGAAAATAAATAAACAAGCAAGCAAAGACACCTAACTAACCTACTAAAGAAAATAGACAAGTAAGCAAAAACAACTATCTAACCTACTAAAGCAATAGACAAGTAAGCAAAGAAAAATAACTACTGCAAGCAATCAAATTAAAACTTCTCATTGAAGAACTATCTAGCCTAAGAGGCAAGTGGACTAAAGGCTTAACTCAAAACTATTTCTAATGCATGAAAGGAAATCTATTTTATTGAAAGAAAGAAGAACTACCAACTAATGCTTAATCTATGATAAGAAAACTACTATCTAATCTATCAAAGAAAAGTCTATCTATCCTACAACAATAATAAAACTTTATTCTAATCTATGAAAGCAAGAAACTATATCTATGAAAGCAGAAAAAATATTTCTTTTAATATATGAAAGCAAGAAAACTATTTCGTAATCTATGAAAATAGGAAAACTATCTTTTAACCTATGGCAATTCAAATATAATGTTGGTGGTTGTGTGAATGTCTTCAGTGTCGGATGATATCTCGATGGAACTTGACAACAAAGGACAATTCAAGTGGTATAAGCTCAACACTAATCTCAATGGCAAAGTGAAAGGTACGGATTAAACAATCCAATGAGAATTTAGCCATGACAAAACAATGTTAGATACCCTGCATATTCATGTATAAAGCATCAACAACATAACAAGATCATCATTATACTTCTATTCTACATAAGCAAAATTCATACTTAAACTCAATCATTAACTAAGAACTACAATTGCAATCTAACTCTAGGCAAGAAATTACATAAAATGAAACCACGCTATGTCTATTCTAACAATTCAAACTGCAATAAGGAAATGATTAAAAGAAGAAATTAAACTATGATATTGAAAAGTAAACTAACAATCTACATTAATCAACAACTAATTAAACAAGATCTATATAAAAATGATATAAGCAAGCTATAATTAAAAACTGGAATTAATTCTATCCATCCATCAAATCCTTGTCGAAGAGAACCCAAATTAAAACTCTATTCTATTCTAATTAAAACTCTGTTTTAAATTTGACTACAAAATCATAAAAGAAAGCATAATCTAACATCTACTTGCACACGGGGTTAGTATAGAGACTTGCAAGTTTGTTCCTAATCTACAATATCAATGCATGCTAACACATCCCATCATTCTAACCTGCAAAAGAGAATCAAAACAATTAAACTACAACAAACTAGTTAACACAATAAAAATATGCATATACAGAAAATAAAGAGTACAATTAAATTATGAAATGCATAAACAAACACGAAGATAGTTACCAAACTGTTGGTGGGTATCCCAGCAAGTCGTGGTCACTCTCTAAAAGTACACCACGCGCTCAACAAGACAAAGTCACCACAAAAACTGAAAAAATGCAGTTCTGGCATAATCTGGCAATATAAAAACTTAAAACAAAGTAAAATCATTTTTCTATCTATCACACTGACAATTCTAATGCTTTTTCTACTTAACGATCATCTGACCACCTCAATGGTATTTATAACATTTACACACCAAGTTGTCGACCACAGGAGGGTCGAACCACTTCTAATTTCGGAAAATTACAATAAATGATGCCCTAACTGATAAAACAGAGCGAGTCAATAATCGCCCTCTTGAGCAACTGAAACTCAATTGTCGGGAGCTTAGTAGCTGGAGGGAGAAAGCATGAAAAAAACCCATGTGCCTGATTTTCCCATCACTAGCAGCCAATACCATAACCGCCAAGTCGCCCTACATTTTTATGCAATACCCAGTGTTGGACAGAGTGTTAGATCAAGTGTCAGAATGAGTACTAGAAGGAGTGTCAGATCAAGTGCCAGAGGCAGAAATGTGGTGTGTTTTTTCCCTGTAACACCAGAAAAATGTGAATTAGATCTTGGTAATCATAAAACATGATGAATTATATGTAATACAATCATTAAACATGAATCACACATATCTGATGTCGATCATACCATTTTATCATAAAATTCTTCAAAAAGCTCCTTTAAAATATGAAAAACACATATGTACATGCGGCAAAAGTGTATAATAACCGTCATAAAAGTGATCATATCTCGGGCCCAACATTACCCCCACACTTATGATTTTGCAGGTCCCACTGCAAACTAAAATGATTTACCCCTCGGAACTAGGCTTTCTTAGGAGGGTCAGCTTTGGAATCCTCTCCTTCTTGATGTGAAGACTTAGCCTTGTGCCTCTTGTGTTGCTTCAACTATGCTCTGAGGTTGTGGTTAGATTTGGTCATATCATTGACCAATCATTGAAGAGAGTTAACCTTTGTTTGAAGGACTGCATTGTCATGATGAATGTGTGTATCTATTGTCTTCCTTTCCTCCAACTGATGGAGAAGATGATGGTTTTCCTTTTGTTTCTCCTCTATGGTTGGGGCAGAATCGATGATCTCCAAGGAAGTCTTAGATCCTTTGAAGGATGTGGACAATCTATTAGTTTTAGAATCCAGATTGGGCATGGGTGAAGTAGGAGTTATGGGAGATCGATAAGGTGAGGTAGGTTCTGATTTTGTTTTCATTAGTGGCTCTAATCCATCTGTAAAAAAATCCCTAGGTTTCTTATGAGGGCTCTCAAGGTAGGAGGATACTTGGATAGGATCTAAAGCAGGTGGAGGTTTTTCATAATGCTTGGTTCTTGTGCTCCGGGTACTCTTCCGGAAGGGTCCTTTACCAAATCAATTGGATCCCCTCTTGTTTATGGGAATGATGGGAAAGTCTTGTTGCATTACTTCTTGGATCTTTTTAGGTGTAGGATCAAGAGAGAGTCAAGGCATTTGGGGTTTAACAAGATGATTCTTTTGGTCTTTGCTCTTGGTCTTTTTACCCTATGAAGAAGTAGGGACATCAACAAGCTTTCGGTATTGTTCCAGCAAAGAGAGGGTTTTTGAAAGGGGGTTTGGAGTTCTTGGAGAGTGAGGTTTGGATGGAGAGATAGTTTTTAGGCTAAGTGGATTTTTGCTGGTATTAACTGTCAAGTGAGGGTTTGCAAATTGGTAGATAAAGGCATCCCAATTTTTCCCCTGTTTCTCTAGTTCGACAAGAATGAGGTGTTTGATCAAGACATGGTGCAAGAGACTATTGTGGTGGTTATTCACATTCTTCCTCACTTGAGAGGACATCTTCTTCAAGCTTTTGAGAAAATAGAAGGGAAATTTCAAGGGTTTGTTGAACAGAAAATGAGCCAGCAATCTAAAATGACAAGCTTTGAAAGTAGAGTATCTAACTTCACATGTAATTAACCTTGTGATGATGATGAGGGGATTGATAAATTCCTCCTTTATCCACTCCTTAGCATACCCTTTTTCTCCTAAAATTCTCTTGAATTCGAGCTTAAACACCCTATTATAACTTGAGCACGGCAATTGGTGGTTTTTGAACCATCTATCTCCCATTCTTGGGATCTTTGTAGCTGCAGCAATGGACTCTTCTAAAACTTCAAAGGTAATATACCCTACATTTTTTTTCTTACCATCAAAACCAAGGGAGAATTGCATGGAGAGGCCATCATCATGGCCCTGCAAGCTAGACAAAAATGGCCCCCAGCCTATGCGCAAAAACACTTCTCTACACTGTGCAAATTCAGGAATGGAAAACAAGTCTGCATATGAGGAGGGTTTGTATCTCTTGGGCATTGTGACAGAGGTGAATTTTACCAGGAAAGGGCGTGATCAAGACAAGAGATGGCATGAACTAGGGACGATCTAAGCGCGATTTGAATAGGGGATGAATTGGGAGAGGTTGGGCGAGATTCCTTAACACAATGCAGAGAAAATGGCAAGGGAAAATGGAGATAATGGTTGCCCAGCCCGATTTTGAATGCACTCATGGTGGAGTATGTTGCACACATGTGTGCACAAGCTACCATGTGTGGGAAATTCAAATTCGATTTTATGCTTTTGGGTAATGTAATGAAATGTCTACAACCAATTCAATTAAATGTAATTGAGTTTTGGTTACCTGGAATCTAGGATAGTTACTGGTGTGTAACTCACATGGCACTTCGTTCAACATCTCATACAACACCTCATACAGTACTTCATCCGGTACCTCTGTGTTAAGTGAATTTTCACCTCTTATAATGGATAGCCTGCAAATTTGAAGTGTTTTTAACAATCATAGTGGTAAATGAGTAGAGGCAGAATGCTCCATGCTCACTCAATCTTCTTGCATATGACATATAATGTCAAAAACCTACAATGAACAGGTTATAGCAAGCATAAAAATGTATTGTCAAACCTACAATATGAATCTTGTAATGAAACGATAAACCAATAAAGAGTGGTCTGTTAGTATGTGTTTAGTAATTTATAGCACACATGAGTTAAGCATTTCAAAAATAACATGACTATCAATGGAATAACCTGTATCATGGTAATAATACAAAAATTCTTGCAAAGACTTGTTTCTCTAGGCAATGATCATTTGTTAGCTCATGAACCCCTCCCCCACACCTAAGTATTGTGACACCTCACAATCAAAAGTATAGGAAACTAGTTAGTATCCCCCAATAGCCAAAGATTTATAGTATGTCAAGTGTAAAGATAAAATTTCATAGATTGGTTTGACGAGACAGCTAGGATATGGCCCCACCTATAGGATAGGAGATCCTATATACAGATAAGAAGAAGTAGGCAAGAGAGTTTCAATATAGTCCTAGAGTTATTCCACAATGGAAAGTGTATGAGATTCATTAACCTTAGCCTAACCACACATATTTTATGTCATCTTTGTCTGCAAGTAATGTCGTACATTAGGACAAGTTTAAATTTATTATTTATTTTTGTCAGATTATCATCCTCGCTAGGTAGAATGCCCCACTGCCAGCAAGCCTGTTTAGTAATCCGGCGAGTTTACCTAGTCATACCACAAGCCGGTACCTGCTACCAGTAGACCTGTTCAGTATCCCGATGGGTTAGCCTCTTAAACCCTCAAAGACTGGCCCTCCATCTTTTAAGATTTTAGTATAAGATTGTTTATGCAAGAAGGTGGGGGAACAACTCTGAAAACAACTTTTTCTTTCATTTTTTTTCAATTGGGATGGTATTTATGTTAGAGGATGACTTTTCGTTATATTAATTAGTGATTGTCCCGATGTAAGGGGTACTTAAGAGGACGTGGCCTATCTAAAGATATGATATAATCAAGCTATTTAGTGTGTAGTGGATGGTACCATTGAGAAAGAACAAAAAGGTATCTCTAGGCTTAACTTACTTTCTTCCTTTGTAGTTATTGTGATGTTTCCATGACTAACCACTAATTAGACCTCCTTGTTACTCTTTGATAGTGACACTTGACTCACTTACTTAGGTTTCTTGGAAAAAATATACGAGAGACCTCTAGGCTTGATAGTTATGGTTTCACTTCCTTATACAGTGGTGAAGAGTTTCAAGAGAAACTACTTTAGAATACCTAAAAATGAGAATTTTTTTCAAAAATATGGCTAATTACAGTAAGTCAATATTCATTTGATGTTTTAGTGGACAAAAAATTCAAGTATAACAATGTTTTGAGGAAATATCCTTGAAAATGTGTACTCCTGGTGAAATAAATACTTACATAATTCTCTAGATTTGTCTTATTAACAAAATTCAAAAGTTATTTACATATATAGAGTAGGAAATTCAGAAAAAATTTCAAGAACAGGGGGGGGCTTATCCATTTACTAAGGCCAATGCCTTGTCAGCTGACATGACCTATAGAAAACCTATAGAAAATCCTCCCTGGAAACAGGCTCATGATAAAATTTAAGTCGGTGTCCATTTACCACAAAGGAGACTTGCCCATCGTCAATTGTTTTAATTTTTACAACTCTATTGTCATATACAGTGTCTACCTCGTAAGGGCCCAACCACTGGGTGTTGATTTTTCCTTTGAAGGTTTTGAATCGGGAATCAAACAACAGGGCCCAATCACCAGGCTGGAAGTGCTTCTTTTTCATAAACTTGTCATGCCACTTGCTCCTCTGGTTTTGGAATAATATTTTCTGTTGGATGGCATCTTGTCTGATTTCATACAACTCATTCAATTGTAGGGCTCATTGCCTTTGAGCCTCATCTAGGTTCAATCCTAATTCTGCAGAAATACAAAAGGTCCTTACTTGGAATTATATAGGTTAAAGTACTTATTTCCTGTACACTAGCTCATAAGGGGTATCCCTAGTGGTATTTCTCCAAGTAGTCTGGTATGCCCACAAAGCCTTTGGGAGCTTATCATCCCAATCCCGGTGATGTAACTGAACATTCTTGGTCAAGATGGCTTCCAAAACTTTGTTTGTGGATTCTACTTGACCATTGGCTTGCGGGTGGTATGGAGAATATTTACAATGTTTAATGCCATATTTCTCTGTTATCTCTTTCATCAGCTTAGAAGTAAATTGAGTGCCTTGGTCGGTAACAATTTCACGAGGGACACTGAAGCGGGTAAAGATGTCTTCAAATATAAATTCGACAACAAACTTCTCTGTAGCCCTGAATAGGGCTTTTGCCTCTACCCATTTGGTGACATAGTCTGTACAAAAAAAAAATATAGTTCTTGCTATGGGACATGGCTGAAATTGGTCCTACAAAGTCGAGGGCCCATTTTTCGAAGGGTTCTATCATAAATTGGGCTTGCAAAAAAATTTCTTCAGATGACGTAGGTCTTCCTATCCTTTGGCAACTATCACAGCTTCTCACATACTTGGCAACATCTTTGAAAATGCTAGGCCAATCGTAATCCAAATGTGACACCTTATATGTTGTATGTTTGTTAGAGAAATGGCCACCACATGGTCCATCATGACAACTTCGTAGTATATCAGGTACCTCATCCTGTTGGACACATCTACAAATAATCAAATCAAGAACTTTGCGAAAAATATCATGACCAACCCAAGAGTAATTAGCACTTTGTGTAATAATTTTCCTCTTTTCATGAGGTGACAAATGAGACTGTAACTTCCTAGCGGCTAGATAGTTTGCCATATCTACAAACCATGGGGTATTGAGAGAAAGGGAAAAGAGGTGCTCATCTGGGAAACTATCATCTACATGGATATCATCATCCTCATTTTTTATTCAGGAAAGAAAGTTAGCTACTACATTATCCTTTCTAGGTTGGTCAAGCATAGTGATATTGAATTCTTGCAATAACAAGAGCCACCTAGTCACTTAGCCATTAGTTATAGGTTTTTTCATGAGGAATCTAATGGAAGAATGGTCGGTGTGTACAAATACTTCATAACCTGTAATGTAATGAATAAATTTGTTGATAGCATGAACAACTGCCAAGAATTATTTCTCGGTGACTATGTAGTTCAACTCGGTAGGGGACAAGTTCTTGCTCACAAAATAAATGGCATAGGACTGTTGGTCCTATTTCTTTCCTAATACCCCTCCTATTATGGTGTTGGAGGCATCAATGGATATATAAAATGGGAGAGTCCAATTGGGCCCTCTAAGAACTGGTGCCACAGACATCTTAGCTTTCAGGGTTTCAAAGGAAATTTGACACTGCTCAATCCAAACAAAGTCAACATCTTTTATTAATAATACGAGCATAGGTGCATCAATCTTTGTAAAATTTTTAATAAACCGTCGGTAATATCCGGCATGTCTAAGAAATATTCTCACCTCTTTCTGAGTCTTGGGGGGTGGGAGTCTGATAATGAACTCAATCTTTGTAGGATCGACTTTTATTCCTTCAGATGAAATCTGATGTCCTAGAACCACTCCTTCAATTAACAATATTTTGCATTTTTCATGAATTAGAGATAGGTTCATTTCCTGGCATCTGATGAGGAATTTTTCTAAGTTGTCTAAGGCTTCCTAGTAAGTGTTTCCATAGACTGTGAAGTCATCCATGTAGACTTCCACACAATCATGAATAATATCGAAAAATATCCCTAATACTGCTCGTTGAAAAGTGGCAGGGGCATTACACAATCCAAATGGTAAGACCCTATAGGCATAGGTGCCCCAAGGACAAGTAAAGGTAGTCTTGTCCTGGTCCTCGGGTGCTGTAAGAATTTGGTTGTACCCACTGTACCCATATATAAAGGAGAAATACTTCTTTCCAGACAAGGTATATAAAACCTAGTCAATGAAAGGGAGACGAAAGTAGTCTTTCAAAGTGGCCTTGTTGAGTTCCCCGAAATCAACACAAATTATCCATTTCTCGCTCAATTTATTTGGAACCACCACAAGTGGGGATACCCACTTACTATTGGAGATGGGATAGATAAATCCAACATTTAGCAACTTTTGAATCTCCTCCTTGACTATATCCTTGAGTGTTGGGTTCATCCTTCTTTGGAGTTTCCTAACAGGTGTTACTTCCCCCCTAGGTATATATGTGATGGATGCATGTGTCAGGGTGTATACCCTTCATGTCAGTGTATTCCCAAGAAAATTCTCCTGATTTTTCTTTAAGGGTATCTACTAACTGTTTATGTTGGTCTATATCTAGCCCAAAGTTTATATGTAAAAATTTCCCTGGACTAATCTCGTAGGGCATAGTATAAGACATGGAAGACTCGTCTATTTAAAAAATAATAGATTTCAAAGACAAAATGGATGGGTCTAATTTTTCTTGAAATTCTTCCCCAAACATGTACTCAAATTGGGGAAAAGACCATGGAAAATCCACACGTGTGATAACAGAAAAAAACTGGTTTAGCACATTTTTTGTTGTATTCTCTTGAATTTCCCTTGTATGGTCACTAGGCAATACGAGTTCTTCCTAGTATTCATTCTCATATGGACATTCAAGCCACCATAGATTCTCCATAATAGGTTGAGATGGAGGGTAAATGGTGAGCTTCTGGATAGAGAGACCATTTGAGATGGTAATTTCTCCTTCTCTACAACCAATAAATGCATTGGTTGTGGCTAGCTAAGGTCTTCCCAAAATAATGGGGTGGCCTTTGGTAGGATCCTTTGAGTGAATGACAAGAAAATATACTAGGTACTCCCATGAGGCCAAAGTAACCATGATATCATCTAAAATTCCTTCAAGTATAACCCTAGTTTTATCTTCTAATTCCAAAATGGTTGGGGTAGGCCGAAGAAGAGGTTGTAACTATAATTGTTCCAAGGTAGTAGCGGTCATAACATTGATGGCTGCCCCTAGATCTATGAGATTGTTCCCAATGGAGACCTCAGTAATAGTTATGGTCACTATGGGGTTTCCTGGGTTCCCATATTTTGCTAGTTTTGGTTGCTCTGATATGTACTCAGAAAGTCCTCCTATCAAGTGTACTGTAGGGGGATATTTTTTCTTCCTACCTGGCTTCTTAATACACAATTATTTTAATACCTTACTATAGATTGGAATGTCTTTAATATCTTGAAGCAGGGGAATCTTGACAGAAATATTTTTCAATTCATTCAAAATGTCAAATTCTGGTCGGGTAGTAGGTTTCTCGATTACCAATCGGTATGGATAAGGAAGGACCTTCTTAATTTTTAAAGGTTCATTTTGGGGAAGCTTGGGTTCTTGATTCTTTGGGATCATAACATCTTCCCACCTAGTTTCATCCATGGGTTGTTTGGTGATTTCTTCTTCTTCTTCTTCCTGGATGACTACTGAGGGTCTCTGCCTCTCCAGAAATTTTCTCGATCTTAGTTGAATTTCCTGTAATGGAATAGGAGTAATAACATATGTCGGGAAGGCCTGCATCTCAACATTGTAAAGAGGTTGAGGGGGATTATTATTGGGATTCAGCACTGTTTGTGACGATAATAGTGTCGGTATTGGGGATCTTGCATTTTGAAATTGTAGAGGTTGTTGTTGTGGGATAGGAGGTAAAGGTGGTGGAACAAAACCTGGCAAAAATTGCGGAGTGTTCGGTGGGAACTGAGGATAATGATGGTTGGACATATGTATAGGTGGAGCTTGAGGATTTCTTTGGTTGTGTCCTCGCCTCCATCCTTGAATCCAAGGATTTTGGTACTGAGTAGACCAGTTTTTCCAACCTGGTGAGTTCCACTATTGTTGTTGATAATAGGGTGAAACTTGAGACTATAGATTCGGGTATGTGGTTTGATTTATAGGCTTCCATGGCCTCCTAGGTGCATAAGAAGACTCCCCAAGATCTCCACTCCTATATATGGCTAATAGACTAGGCAATGATGGACATTTTTCAATCGCATGGTCTTCTGTATAGAAGCCACAAACTGAAATGTTATCTAATGGGCATTCCCTTGAGGAATGCTTCCTCCTGCATTTTGGGAAATATATGCTCATTGCTGCATTTTCCTCCTCCTATTTCTTTTTTATTTTTAGGGTGTCCAACTGGGAACCTATTGTGCTTAAGATATATGTCTTGAAGTTCTCTAAAAGGTTCCCTATCTCTGCTCTTGTGATACCAGCTGAACTAATTGGTTTTAAGTTTCTATTGTAAGGGTCCCAAACATTCTTTCTTGTTTTGGCTCTACTCCTTGAGTAATTTTTACACATTTCACATATTTCAGCAAAAGGTTTATGAGAGATGTCAGCTGATGCCATCAAGTTAAGCATCTCTAGATATTCTTCTAAAATTTCCTTAAGGAAAAGATCCATAATTGCATCCTCTAGGAGGTCATGGTATTTTGACTTCTGGGAGATGTAACCAAATCTTTCCATATAATCTTTGAGGGTCTCGTCTTCTAATTGTTGGATTTTAAAAATGTCATTACGAGACTTTTTGGTCTTATAGTAGTCTTGGTACTTCTTAAGAAAGACGAATTTCATGGATTCCCAAGACCTAATACTGGATTCTCCCAACCCCATGAACCATCTCAATGCAGATTCTTTGAGGGTGGCAGGAAAGAGTTTTAATTTCTGGGCATCTTGAATGTAGTTGTATCTCCTACACAAGATGTCAAATTAAAATAGGAAGGTCTCTGGATCTTCACTGTTTTTACCATAAAAGGTAGATAGTGCTGAGAGAGGAATATTCTTCATGTTGACATTTGGAGTGGTGTCTAAAATCAGAAACATGAAGGTAGTATCGGTTTGGTTTCCAGTTTCTTCTTCCTCCCCATGTCTTACATTGTTATGGTCTTCCTTCTCATCCATATTGGCTTGGTTTCCAAAAAGAGAGTACCTAGGTGGTTTTACCTTTGAAGAAAACAAGGTTTCCCTTTGATGGAAAGGTCTTCCTATGGATTGGATATCTGAGACTCTACTCAAGCTAGTTGAGACTATTGGTGCCAAAGTTTCTATGTCAATTTGAGAGATAATTACATTGGCTGAACTACCAAACAAAAGATTCACCTATTCAGGGTCTATGATATCTTTAAAGTTAGGGTCCCCCGGTGGTGGTGTAAAAGCAAAGGTTGTATTGTTTGGTTCTATGGAAGACTTGTGTGGTCTTGCCTACTATCCCAATATGATTGATGCTTCAATTTCTTGTTCTATAGTGCTCACTATATTAGTCTCTTCAGAGACTATTTTAGCTCTTTGAGTTGAGCTAGCTCCTGTTTTTCGGTATCGGTCTACGGATTTTATAAGCGGAACGTTCCTTCCCCTAAAGAGATCGGAAGGAACCTTGGTTGAAAGGTCTGATTTTGATTTAATGTATCTACCTTGTGGGTCTCTAGTCCTATTCATGAAAGAAAGAAAAAAATAAAATAAAAAGATACCATTTGGTTCCTAGGTCTATTCATGAAAAATAAATAAAAACATAAATAAAAAATACCATTGGGTTTGGGGGAGCCTGCTATAGCAAATGTGCAGGTTCTTACCTCTCGTCTTAAAGTTTCCCCACCTCCAAACTAATGATAAGGTATAGAAATGATCTATTTCCTAACTACTTCTTACCTTGAGACAACTCCCCGGCAACGATGCCAAAAAATGATTGGGTGTTCTATATGCACTAAAAATACACTAAAAACCCTTAATTAAATTGTCAACCCGGGGTAAGTAAACTTAGAGTTGTAGCAAAATATATTCCAAAGGTACAAGGGTTGGTAGGATTATAGTCTAACTAATGAAGGTAGCTATCTAAGGATAATCTACTCAAGAAAAACTATCAAATGAGAAAATCCTACTAAGCAACTTGAAACTAGGTAACCTAAGTACTTTTGGGCCAAGGATCGATAGATAGTTCTAAGAAAACAAGTAAAAACCCTATGTAAAGCAAACTAGTTCATAATGATAAGCAAAAGCAACTATTTAAGAATAATAATGAGAAACTAACAAAAGCAAACTATATTAACTTGCCAACCTGCATTCAATGAGCAACTATCCTATGAAAGCAAATAAATAAACAAGCAAGAAAAGACACCTAACTAACCTACTAAAGCAAATAGACAAGTAATCAAAAACAACTATCTAACCTACTTAATCAATAGACAAGTAAGCAAAGACAACTAACTACTGCAAGCAATCAAATTAAAACTTCTCATTGAACAACTATCTAGCCTAAGAGTCAAGTGGACTAAATGCTTAATTCAAAACTATTTCTAATGCATGAAAGGAAATCTATTTTATTGAAAGCAAGAAGAACTACCAACTAATGCTTAATCTATGATAAGAAAACTACTATCTAATCTATCAAAGCAAATTATATCTATCCTACAACAATAATAAAACTTTATTATAATCTATGAAAGCAAGAAACTATATCTATGAAAGCAGGAAAACTATTTCTTTTAATTTATGACAGCAAGAAAACTATTTCTTAATCTATGAAAATAGGAAAGCTATCTTTTAACCTATGACAATTCAAATATAATGTTGATGGTTGTGTGAATGTCTTCGGTGTCGGATCATATCTCGATGTCACTTGACAACAAAGGACAATTCAAGTGGTGTAAGCTCAACACTAATCTCAATGGCAAAGTGAAAGGTATGGATTAAACAATCCAATGAGAATTTAGCCATGACAAAACAATGTTAGATACCCTTCATATTCATGTATAAACCATCAAAAACATAACGAGATCATCATTATACTTCTATTCTACATAAGAAAAATTCATACTTAAACTCAATCAGTAACTAAGAACTACAATTGCAATCTAACTCTAGGAAATAAATTATGTAAAATGAAACCATGCTATGTCTATTCTAACAATTCAAACTGCAATAAGGAAATGATTAAAAGCAAAAATTAAACTATGACATTGAAAAATAAAGTAACAATATACGTTAACCAACAACTAATTAAACAAGATCTATATAAAAATGAGATAAGCAAGCTATAATTAAAAACTGGAATTAATTCTATCCATCCATCAAATCCTTGTCGAAGAGAACCCAAATTAAAATTCTGTTCTATTCTAATTAAAACTCTGTTTAAAACATGACTACAAAATCATAAAAGAAAGCATAATATAAACGTGGTTAGTATAGAGACTTGCAAGTCTATTACTAATCTACAAGATCAATGCATGCTAACACATCTCATCATTCTAACCTGCAAAAGAGAATCAAAACAATTAAACTACAACAAACTAGTTAACATAATAAAAATATGCATGTACAGAAAATAAAGAGAACAATTAAATTATGAAATGCATAAACAAACACGAAGATAGTTACCAGAACGCTGGTGGGCCCCCCAGCAAGTCATGGTCACTCTCTAAAAGTACACCATGTGCTCAAAAAGACAAATTCACCATAAAAACTGAAAAACCCAGTTCTGGCATAATCTGGCAATATAAAAACTTAAAACAGAGTAAAATCATTTTTTTGTCTATCACACTGAAAATTCTAATGCTTATGCTACTTAATGATCATCTAACCACCTCAGTGGTATTTATAATGTTTACAGACCAAGTGGTCGACCATAGGAGGGTCGAACCACTTCTAATTTCAACAAATTACAATAAATGATGCCCTAACTAATAAAACAGAGCAAGCCAATAATCGCCCTCTTGAGCAACTAAAACTGAGTTGTCGGGAGCTCAGTAGTTGTAGGGGGAAAGCATGAACAAAACCAACATGCCCGATTTTTCCATCACTGGCTGCCAATACTATAACCACCAAGTTGCCCTACGTTTTTGTGCAATATGCAGTTCTAGACAAAGTGTCAGATCAAGTCCCAAAATGAGTAATTGAAGGAGTGTCGGATCAAGTGCCAGAAGCAGAAACGTGGTGCGTTTTTTCCCTATAACACCAGAAAAACGTGAATTAGATCTTGGTAATCATAAAACATGATGAATTATACGTAATGCAATCATTAAACATGAATCACATGTACCTTATGTCGATCGTACTGTTTTATCATAAAATTCTTCAAAAATCTCCTTTAAAATATGAAAAACACATATGTACATGTAGAAAAAGTGTATAATAACCGTCATAAAAGTGATCATATCTCAGGCCCAACAATAAGGTCATGGAACAATACAAAGACATATTCTCCTCACCTACTAGGGTACCTCTGCACTTCCAGGTCAAGCATTCCATCGATCTAACCCCCGACGCACCACTACCCAATGGGCCATTCTATCGCTGCTATCTATTATAAAATGAGGAGATCAAGTGTCAAATCCAAGAACTACTCCATAAGGGGTACATCTGATCCATCTCATCACCTTGTGGAAGCCCAATCGTTCTTGTGCAAAAGAAATACAGGACCTATCACCTGGCGACTCTGCATTAATTATTGGGCCATAAATAAAATCACAGTCAGGAATCATTACCTGATTCCCCGAATCGACTATCTCCTTGATTAGCTCAAGGGGGACAAATAATTCAGTAATATTGATCTGAGGTCAACTACCATCAGGTCCCAATAGAGTAGACAGATGTATGGAAGACTTCCTTCAAGTCAAAAGAAGGTCTTTTTGAATGGATGGCCATACCCTTTGGCTTGAAAAATTGACCCGTAGGATCTTTTAATGACTATGGTTGAGTTTTAATTTTGCATGTGTTAATTAACTATTTGAGAAACTTAATGAAAGAATGAGGAAAGAAGAGGAATTATGACAGCCATATACACATATGCATATCTTAAATGAAGTAATAAACAACAAACCATAACACGAGGATTGATAACGGAGTTCGGCACAACGTTGCCTACGTCTCCGGGCCTTTGTCTCTGTGGGGGAGGCTTCTTTATTTCTGTTCAAAAGCTCAAAAGTACATCACAGCAGTGCCAATTGGATACAAGACTTATCTGGTCACGTTCTTCCAGATCTCTAGAACCCCGCAAAGAAAACGGCACTCAAAACGGACGTCTGGAGCTCCCAGAAATGGCCCACAAGCGTTTGCTCCTCAATAGCTTCCCTACATAAAAATGGCTTTGGCTTGGCTTCCCTTCATCATAACTCTGCTTTGACTGTCCTCCATGGCCTCAAACAGGCCTGGTTTATATAGATCTGAAGTTGGTTATCCATCCCCAACTTCCTCCCAAAATTTGGGCTCCAAAAATGCCCAATATCTCCCAAAAATGGAGAAAATCCATCAAAATCAGGCTCAATATCAAATAAAATCCCAACTATAGCAAAAAAAACCCATTTTGTTTTAATAATAGGCACAGCCCCCTTTGGCATGTGCTCTGGGTCATATGGGTGCCACCATGTGGCCAGGCTCCTCCACCGTTTGTGCGCTGGCCCGCAAGTCCCTGGCTCCTGGTTCGATGGCGTGGTCATAGGACCGTTGGTCTAACTATTACCCACGTGCCCTGTTCGGAGTAGGGTCCAAGTCATATGGAACCCGCCCATGGACCAAGGGCTGGTCCCTATCTGTTTACTCTCGTGTCAGTAAGCCCCCTCCGTCCGAGCTCTGTGGTCGTGTGGTAAAATATGTTGAACCGTGGGCTGGGGCTAAGCCCCAGCCCTTTCCTGCGCCGAATAAAGATTTGGTCAAACATAAATAATTTGTTTAATGTATAGATTGTAATCACCAATAGTGGCTTGGGTGGTTAGCCCGGTCCTGCCAGTCTGTAGCATAAAATAGGTCGGGGGTTCAACCCCGGTTGAAACCATAGCATTTTGCATAAACCACAAACCAACCATAGGGTGCCATGTGGTAGCCCATGACTGGGCCACGTGGCACATCAACAACCAACCAAAATCTTCCAAGTGTTGGATGCTTACTCGTCCACGTGCCCTGTCTAGTCACTACCCTGTCAACCTTGCCACGTGTCTGCCATGTCGCCTGCTAACATCATCCCATGCCATGTGTCACCCTTATAGTGGTGACACATGTCATCCATAGATTGGTCCAGTTGTTTGTCGTATGCCACATCACCTGCCATGTCAGCTGTACGGACTGTACAGTCATCCCCTTTTTTTTGCCTGTTTGGGTTTTTGGACAGAACGTGATATCTTTCGCATACAGAGCTCGTTTGACGAAGTAAATATATGGCCGGAATCAAGAAGACGAGACGGACGCAATGGCACTAGTTTCGTCAGATTCTGAGAACTTTCATTTTTGAGCCTTTTTGAGCCCTGTCAGGCTTCTGGGTCCGATTCTGGATCATACCTCCCCACTAAAATACCTTTTGGTCCCCAAAAGGTTACTGACCAGTTAACAAGCTCAGGATAGGC